>VMDO01009088.1:31345-54426 GCA_007922755.1 Pedetes capensis
TGCCCCTCCGTTCTCTGTGCTCTGGGACCATTCAACCACCTCCCTTGTAATTTCTGTGTTTTTCTAGCCTTGTCTTTGGAACAGAGTCTGTTCTTTCCTATGCCGAGTCCTTAGCTCCTCCCCATCATATGGAAGATGCCTCTGATCCACCATCTTACTCCAGAATTGAAAAATAACTTTATCTGTAAGTGATGCAATTGATTTCTACCCTTTAGGACCCCCCCAATACACACCATATTTCATTGCCCTATAGGGTATTAAACCAAGTATTCCTCAATTCAACTTTGCTTTGCAAAGGACAAAAACATCTGATTGGTTCTTCATCAATCAATGAATCACAGGACATCTTTTGTACGTCACCACGTTATATTTGGGTGAGAATTGTGAATTTATCTTCTGGAAAGCTCTATGTTAGCCCTTGGCAGTGTCACAAGGCTCTGGCTCCCACCCTCTCCCTGGCACGTCACCACAGCTGTGATGCTCCCTGGGCACATGTGGGCACCCTTGAGCACACCTGAGGAGAACTGACACCTGTCACTCAGCCATGCTTGCTGCCTTTGCCCAGAAATCTGCCACCCTCACTGCAGGAAGGAAAAGCCCCACCTGCTTCCCTAAAACCCAGAAACCCAGGACACGTCTGTGGGTCATGGCCTGTTCCTCTCAGATATACCTTCTTGTTGGGGATTTTTTAAATGCACCCCATAACTAGGGTCCCTCATACTAGCCTGAGGCACTGACCTGTAGGTGACCCCAGGGCCACATCCCACTCACTCACTCCTACCCCTCCCATTGAGTGAGCAAAGATGGCCCCTGAACAGCCTGATCAGCCTCAACCACCTCAATTTTGGTTGGCTACCCCTAGCACCCCAGTTAAACAACTGCCCCTACCTGGCAGGTTGCTTGCAGCTGTAGCCCTGTGGCATCCGATCCCGTCAGATCTCGGAAGCTAAGCAGAGTCGGGCCTGGTTAGTACCTGGATGGGAGATCGCCTGGGAACACCAGAAGCTGTAGGCTTGGGAGAAGGACCTGGCAACCCCCTCCCAAAAATCAATCTGCCATTGAAAACCCTATGAGCAGCAGAGAAGCACTGACAATAGTGTTTGCCCTGTTGTACAGAGGGTCGCTATGAGTCAGATACTGACTCTACAGCACCTAACAACAACAACAACAACAACCTGGCAGGTATGACAGTTCACCTGCTGTACCTGTCAGGAATGTGTCCTGATTGGCTAGCCCCAGTACACACCTCCCTCCGGGAGCCTATATAAGCATGGCTCCCTGACCCCCTTCTTCCCACCACTGTTCTCTGTCCCTCAACTGCTGTCCAGACCCCATCACTTTGATCCAGTGCTCCCCAATCCAGCAGAAGATCTCCAAACAAGCCCATGTGTCAAGACCAGGGCCCCCAAAGCCCCGAAGGCTACAATCAAGCCACGAAGAGCCTCCCAATTCCTCCCATCCTTGGGAAGGAGGGAGGCAGAGAAGGCGAGCTATGAGAGTCAAGACCACTGGACCTCCAACCCAGCGGAACACCAACTGCTTGTCACTGTGCCTTTAAGTCTGAGCTGTAGCACCATTGAGCCTGCAGCATTCTATGCTGCTTGCTTAGAGCTAGCACTTGAGCACTTGACAGGGGCTGCTTTCTGGTTGCACCCCACTTGGGGAGTAACCCAATAAACGTTCCCTCTCCTGTTTCCCACAGAAGGTCTCCCGAGGTCCTTCTTTGGCGCCTCCGGCCATTACACCTACCTGGTCCAGTGGTTCTCCAATACCCACTTGGTGTCAGGGCAAGGCTCTGACCTCTGCTGGGCCTGAGCCGAACCCTGACACCTTCTCCCTGTCTAGTTGCCTTGTCCTGGCCATAGTCTCCTTAGCACAGGCCCCAGCACCCTCCCATGCGAGGCCTCCCACTCGAGTGCTCTCTCTGGTCCACCCCGCCTCCACTCAGTGCACTCAAGCTCTGCCCACACTGCACTGCAATCCCTCCACAGCCCCATGCAGCCTGCAGCTGCTCCAGCCTTTTCTGGCTCCCTGGGCATGACGAGAGCCACCTGCACCTCTAGTCTCCCGGCATGAGTGCTGTGTGTCCTCTCTCCAGGACCCCTGCCCCATCTGAGCCGCACGGGGTGCCTACTGTGCCCCGTTTCCTGACTTGCTGTGGTAGATCTAGAATTCCTACCTGGTTGTGATTCTCTGACCTTCCTGTCACAGCTCAGCAGAAAGTCTGAGTGGACTGTCACGTGGCCCCAGCACCTGGCACCACGTGGGCACGTGTCACTCTCTGATTCCTGTTGTTGTTTATTGCATTTTCCCAGTGTGTTTCTTCTCTGATATTCTGCCTCTCCATGAGAAGACCCCACCCCTGCAGTACAGGGCTGGGATCCCTGTGTCCGACTGAGATCAGGTTGTTTATAAATGCCTCCCTCGCTCCTAGTGGCATTTCCAGGTGCACCACGGGCTCTCCTCACTGTGCACCTGGACGCCGAGGGAGCCTACAGCTACCATCAGGAACCACAGTGGTGGGGGGTGAGGGGTGACTGTTCATTCCCTTTCCAGGCACCTGCTGGGGTCCACAGTGAAGAAAGGAGCCTTCCGACCTGTGGCCATAGTCGTGTGGTTGTCAGACAGCGGCCCCCAGCGCCATGTTCTGTGCCACCTGCCCTGCCTGAGATGTGGGCTCTGGGCACTGAGACCTCACGGGGTGTGGGACCCCGCACTACCCATGCAGCTTCAGCTCTCTGAGCCAGCAGGGAGGGAAGATGGGTGTGGAATCCACAGCCTGTCCTCTGGATGGGTCAGAATGACCTGGTCACGGTCTTATTTTCCCTATGGCCAGCCGGAAGAGCCACCAAGGAGGAGCCTCACAAAAGACCTGTGCCCGTGTCCCCAGGTCCCAATCACCGATGCTGTCCCAGTGTAGGTTTGGGGACTTAGGAAGGGAAAGGGTGTCAACAAACTGTTTTGAAAGAGTAATAAAATTCACAATAGTCTTTAATTCAGCTTCCTTAATGCACACCGTGTGCACACGAGAGTATCCTCTGACCTTAAATGAAAGATAAAGTTAATTACAAGGTATTGAAAGCCCACTCCTAAATTGTATTACTTTTTAAACATCTTTAATCAATGTGGGGGGCATTCCAAAATACAATGGACTGGAGATTTTCTTTATTCGCGAGTAATTTATCCAAAACCACTAAAATCCCTGGGTTTACAATCGTTACTTCCTAATGGGTATCGAGCCTAACACTGCCCTTTAGCGACCCAACCCGGAGGGAAATCAATCCCGCTTGTGCCTCTAGCCATCCTGGAGCTCAAGGTCAATGTGTGTTGGCTTTATTTGATGACAGGAACCATATCCAAATTGCCCCAGAGGTAAGATTCAGAAAATGAATAGCCTAATTAATAGAAATCATTATTAAACCACACAATTAACATCTCTGAGCAAAACTACACCTTTCACCGAAACTCTCGGCTGTGCTGATGGATGCATTTAGCAAACAGTTATTGAGTTTCTACTATGTGTTTGTGAGTCTAGCCAGACACAGGTTAAGGACAACCTGCCTTTGCACCCCTGAGAGGCAGCCAGGAATATCTATAAAAAAATACATCAACCATCACAAAAGAAATGTAAGTGAAAATTAACAATAAACTATGTCTATGTGTCAGATAGCCTGCAGCTGTAGCCCTGTGGCATCCGATCCCGTCAGATCTCAGAAGCTAAGTAGGGTTGGGCCCGGTAGTACTTGGATGGGAGACTACCTGGGAATACCAGGTGCTGTATGGACCCAGCAACTCATGCCCAAAAATCAATCCGCCATTGAAAACCCTACCAACAGCAGAGAAGCACTAACAATAGTGTTTCGCCTGTTGTACACAGGGTCGCTATGAGTCGGCCACTGACTCGATGGCACCTAACAACAACAACATGTGTCAGAGAAACGTGCAAAGTAAAGGGTCCCTGGCACATCTGTGAGATTGTCAGAGACTGCAAAGCATCCCCCAGGTGTGCAGACAGCAGCCTTCCTCGGCTCCCACTGGAGATCGCTGGGGTGCAAGCCAGGCAGGCTCGCTTAACCTGGGAGCATGTGGCCAAGCAGAATCCTCTGCTTGGAGGTGAGGCCTGCTCGGCCGCTTCACTCAGAGGATGGGGCCCAGGGAAACGTCAGAAGAGCATCGAGGCTCATCCTGGGTTTCTCAGTGGACATTGCCAACACGCCGTCATGGAGTGGCTGGACGAATGTGCTGTACTACGCAATCCAGCATCGTGTAGCCGTGAAAAACAGCCGTGCATGGGTTCCTTATATTGGGTATGCCATTTGGCTCCAGGGCCCTGTGTTCCTCTCTCTTATCTAGAGGCTGCTGGTTAAAAAGCTTCCAAGAACAGAGGGAGTGCTCCAAGGAAATGCTCAAGGTCCCACTAAAGTTGCCACTCCCAGAGAGAAGCAGGAGTGCAGGCGGCTGCAGGGACGGCTGGATCCAGAGGCGCCGCCCCAGCCTCCCCAAGCCCTGCCCTTCCTCCTCAGTGCAAGTCGGTGTCCTCCTCCCCCACAGCAGGTGGCCACTGGCCTGTGGTAAGTTTGAACCCGCAGTGTGATCTGCTGGAGTGACCCCGCTCATCCCAGGCTGTGAACCACCTCAGGAGAAAACTCAGTGTCGGGGTAGAGACTGACCGCCATCCCAGGGCCTGGCTACGAGCCAGTGGCAGGGACACCTGGGCGCTGGCAGAGCCCACGCTGCCAGGCGCACGTCCCACGCCAAGCCTCCACGGCAGCCCCGAGGAGGCTCCAGCCTGCCAGACCTCAGCCTCTACAGGAAAAGGCGAGAGACTGCAGAGTGAAGAGAAGCAACGCACAGCGTCCAAACCCGTGTAAAGATCACAACCGAATAAAAAACAAGGAGGAAGAAAGACGGGTCTTGGACGTACAGTCAGCACAACCTATTTCTGAAGTATCCACAAATCAGGGAAGGCCACAGTAGCAAGGAGGAAATATTCAAAGCAAAATGATGTAATGGGGTTTAATGCATTGTGAATTAAAACAAAACAAGTAAATTAATTTATTAGGAAAATGCCAAAAATCTGCCTAGGTGGGCATCCGTATGCACATAGGCAAAGCGTGTGCTGTTGACAAGAGCCATAGCAAAAAATCATAGCTTAGGCCGGGCGCAGTGGTGCACACCTGTAATCCCAGCGGCTTGGGAAGCAGAGGCAGGAGGATTGCAAGTTTGAGACCAGAGGCAGTCTGCATAATTTATCTAGACTCTGTCTCAAAAAGTAAAACAATAGGCTGGACGCAGCATCTCAGTGGTCCAGCACTTGCAAAGCATGCAGGCACGAGGCCCTGGGTTCAACCCCCAGTACTGAAAAAAAACAAAAACAAAACAAAACTAAAACAAAAACAACAAAAACAAAACACATTGTTTAAAAGGCTGAAAAGGCGACACAGGAGCACCAAACGCTGACCTGAATGTGGCCAGGGCACCGCATTCCATCTCACAAGCAGGCGCTAAGTCCAAATGCTTTGTGAAGAATAAGGAAGGCCACCACATAGTAAGAAAATGAACTGTCCATCTGTGTCACATAACAACTGTGGACTTAGGTGTCCCCGACAACATCATTTCAAATGGATGAAAACTCTCAGAGAAATGAATGCGAGTTGTGGAAGCATTCCACACAGCACGCAGCAAGGTAGTAAGCTCAGTATGACACCTGCTTAGACAATGCAAGCCTAAGAAACCAAGAATCCATAGCATGCGTGGGACATGTAGAAAAGTTTCAATGATTATTAAGAAAACTCAGTATTTATAGACTACTCCCTCTGAACACCACATACCAAAATTAGAAGTAATTAGCAAAACAATCCCATGAATATGGGACTATAGCAACCTATTTCTAAAGTATCCATAAACCAGAGAAGACCACAGCAGCAATGAGGAAATATTCAAAGCAGCAAATATTCAAATGACAGCAGCAAAAAGGAAATATTCAAATGACAGCAGCAAACGCTGTACGTTCAGACTCATAGAGTGTATTAAGACATGAAGAAGGGTTGGTAGGCTCTTCCTGTCGAGGGGCAGACGGTGAGGTTTCTGAGCCCTGTTGAACAGCAGGGTGACTATGCAGATGACACAACTCTGCTTGCTGAAAGTGAAGAGGATTTAAAACATTTACTGATGAAGATCAAAGATCATAGCCTTGAATATGGGTTGCGACTAAACATCAACAAAACAAAAATCCTTACGACTGGGTCAGCACGCAACTTCACAATAAATGGAGAAAAGATTGAGGTTGTCCAAGATTTTGCTTTGCTTCGCTCTATCATCAACACCCATGGAAGCAGCAGTCAAGAAATCAAAAGACTCATTGCTCTAGGAAAAGCTGTGGCAAAAGATCTCTTTAGAGTGTTGAAAAGGAAAGATGTCACACTGAAGACGATGGTGCATCTGACCCATGCCATGGTATTTTCAGTCATATCATATGGTTGTGAAAGCTGGACATTGAACAAGGGAGACAGAAAAAGAATTGATGCTTTTGGATTATGGTGCTGGAGATGTCTATTGAATATACCATGGACTGCCAAAAGAACCAATATATCTGTCCTAGAAGAAGTGCAACCAGAGTGCTCCTTGGAAGCAAGAATGGCCAGACTGCATCTTACCTACTTCTGACATGTAGTCAGGAGAGACCAATCCCTAGAGAAAGACATCATGTTCGGGAGAGTGGCAGGTCAACACAAAAGAGGAAAACCCCCCACCAGATGGGTTGATACAGTGTCTGCAACAATGGGCTTAAACATAAATAAGATCCTGTGCCTGGCACAGAATCGGCAAGTGTTTCGATCTGCTGTACATAGGGTCGCTATGAGTCGAGTGACGGCACCTAACAACAACAACAACATACTTAGTAATGTATATTTCAGCACAGTTACAAGGGCACATTTCAAATGGCTCGGCACAGAAGTTAATAAGTGGAATGATACATGCATCCAAACTCTTTGTGCACTTCCACGTATACAATTATAATTCCTCATTAGCATAATATTAATGGAATGGTAACAATGTTTTTGCCTTTGGGCCCATTTCTGTTCCATCTCCTGGGCTCAGCTGCCACGGTGAGAGGCAGCCATAGACAACAAGTGAGTGAACAGGTGTGGCTGGGTCCCTTAGGACTTGATTAGCAAGCCTCATGGTGACCTGGGTTTGGTGTTAAGGCTGTGGTTTGTTGGAAGACCTCATTTAGACAAAAAGACATCGCATTTAACATATGGAGTAAAGTAAGAAAAATCTAAAACTAAAGCTTTACTTATAATATTAGAGAAGACCAAAATAAACCCAAAACAACTACTAAGTGTAAAAATTATAATCTCATGATTGAACTAATAAAATTGGAAGCAATAAAAAATAGAGTATCATGAATACATAAAGCTGCCACTTTACTAAGAAGACAAACAGGCACTGATCTACCAAGACGGATTACAGGGAGGGAGAGAGGTGACAAGGGATCATTATTATAGAGGAAAAAAAGAAGTCCGTAAAAACAAATAGAGACTCAAAAAATAAGGGGATGCTATGAGGAGTTTTGACTCCTATATTTAACAATTTAGAATCCAAATAGATCATTCAAATTATAATTTACCAAAACCATTCCAATCAGAAACAGACTAAGCACATAGATTTCTAACCGTGAACAAAATATAAAATGTGTTTTATAGTCAACTGACATTTCTGATTCCCTCAAAACAAAATAAAAACAAGAACACCTCAAGTTTCCTCTCAAGGAACAGAACATTCCCACAGTGTACCAGTTTCAAGAAACTGGGAAAAGATAAGCTGGGCACGGTGGCGCATGTCTGTCACCCCGGTGGCTCGGGAGGCGGAGCCAGGAGGATCGCAAGTTGGAGACCAGAGGCAGTCTGCGTAACTTAGCAAGACCCTGTCTCAGAAAGTAAAGAAAAAGAAAGGGGGTTGGTGGTGCAGCTCAGTGGTCCAGCACTTGCAAAGCATGCAAGCGGGAGGCTCTGGGATCAACCCCCAGTACCAAAAAAAAAAAAAAAAAAAAACATAGGAAAAGATAGAAACATACTCCAATCATTTTGAGAAGATACTGTGTCTTTGACATCAAATTAGATTTCGGTTATATGGGAAATAAAAACGCTCCACTTATTTGCAAAGATAAATGCAAAAGTTGTGAAAAATATAAACCAATCAAACCTAGGCATGGCTGAAAGCTCCATGATGCTCAAGAAGGTTAGCCCAGGGACGTCCAGGCGGTTTCATGTTGGACAATATTTGCGTGCACCTCACCATCTTAGTAGAGGAAGCTGGGGCCCCTTCAGCACGCTAAGCCCTTCCCGGGCCCGAGCCTATCACTGTTGCTACGGCCAGACCATGCTGACTGTTGTTATAAGAGAAGAAATAAATAAAGCCACAAGATCGCCTGGGCCACTGCAGGAAAGCAGTTGACAAAACCTAACCTCCTTAAGTGATCAGCAGAAAGGAAAAATAGAATTTGATCAGGTTCAGAGGAGAATTCCTCTTCCTTCACGTCACAGTGGGTGAGTGTTCAAGTTCTTGTGAGCTGCTAGGATTTTTTATGTTTTTATTGAGTACAAAGGAAGTCAATAAAGAAATTTTTGGTCAAAGTTGTACTAGAGGTACTGGCCAGTGCAGCAAGAAGAAAAAAACAGGTGTAAAAAGCCAGGAAGTCGCTTACAGGCATCTTGGTTGACTGCCTAGAAGATCTTCCACCGAAAAATAATCTGGGGAAAAATGATCCAAACTGCCATATGTGTGTTGATTTCTTAATCAACTTTTTTTTTTTTGTCTCTCCCCACTAAGACGACAGCACCACGGATTTTCTTCTGTTTTGCTCACGAATGTCTCTCCAGCACTTCTGATAGTCCAGACACGTGGTGACACTCAGTGAATATTTGGTGAATGAGTAATAGGTGAGTTCATTTGTTTTGAATGAGAGCGATGGAGACATGTGAGGATTCACCCAAGAAGAGGGAAAGATACAGATTATTAACCAAAAATCCACGGCACCCCTCCCTGTCGAGATGGCACAATGAACTTTTAAAATACATCATTTATCACACAGAGAAAATCTCTACAATTGCTTAATAATATATCCAACAAAAGGAGCAGAGAAATTCGCAAAAAATAAAAAATAGAAAATACATTTAAGTAAGTCATGGACTGGCTGAATTCACAGCAAAACTCTTGCATTTCTTCCCCAAAATGAACCTGTAAGTACATCATAATTACGAGAAAACCCGCAATATGATTTTCACGAATTTGAGAAAACAGAGGCTAAACTTAATCTGAAAAGTGGAAGACAAAGAATGCAGAAGGAGACGATGAAAGTTCATAGCCGACATGAAGGCTTGCCACAGAGTTAACCTAACTGGCTGACAGATGAGGGACAGACAGACCATCGGGACAGAGCAGAGAACAGATAAGCTCACTCTGTGGAAGCGGAGCCTTGTTTCAGGCAGAAGTGGGGCTGCTGTCGGAATCGAGGGGCGGGTGGGTGACTGCCTCAGCTGCTCTGTGGACGTGGGTCATGCGTGTGTGCTGTGAACACGTAACGCATTCCGTGTGTCAATTCAGGATGATATTCCGCGTGTTAACATGTCACACTCTTCCATGCGTGAACAAGAAACGCTGTTTCCCACACACACACCACCCACCAAACGATGCTGGGATGCTGCTATAGCTACGCTCCCTCTCCTGCTGTGCACAGATCTGTAACTCAGATTACAGATCTAAATGCACAGAGGAACGTAACCATGGTCTTAGAGACTGTCGAGGATATGTTTTATGATATCGGGGTAGGAAGCCTTTGTTAGACAGGGTGCCACCAGCAGTAATCACAAAGGCGATGAGTTTGATTGTTTTTGTTGTTGTTAGGTGCTGTCGAGTCAAGTCCGACTCATAGCGACCCTATGTACAGCAGATTGAAACACTTGCCAATTCTGTGCCAGACACACGATCTTATTTATGTTTAAGCCCATTGTTGCAGACACTGTGTCAATCCATCTGGTGGAGGGTTTTCCTCTTTTGTGTTGACCTGCCACTCTCCCAGACATGATGTTTTCTCTAGGGATTGACCTCTGCTGACTACATGCCTGAAATACGTAAGATGCAGTCTGGCCATTCTTGCTTCCAAGGAGCACTCTGGTTGCACTTCTTCTAGGACAGATTTGTTGGTTCTTTTGGCAGTCCGTGGTATATTCAATAGACATCTCCAGCACCATAATTCAAAAGCATCAATTCTTTTCCTGTCTCCCTTGTTCAATGTCCAGCTTTCACAACCATATGGTGTGACTGAAAATACCATGGCATGAGTCAGATACACCTTCACCTTCAATGTGACATCTTTACTTTTTAATACTCTAAAGTTTGATTGTATCAAACTTAAAAACCCTAAATGACAAAGCACGCTACAGACACAGCGAAGATATCAACCCCTGACAGGAAGAAGTAATTTGCAATGCCTAAAACCAAAAGAGGGCTGAGGTTTAGCTCTGTTGGTAGAGTGCTGCTCTGCAGCATCTGAGGTCCCGGGTTCAATTCCCAGCACCACAAAAAATGGGAGAAGGACTTGGCAATCCACTCCTGAGGCAATCCCGAAAAGTTAGCCATTGAAAACCCTACAAGGGTCACCATGAGTCAGACAGGACTTGATGGCACCTAACAACAACAACAAAACCAACAGAGCACCCGATCTGAATAGGAAAAGGCGCTTCTACAAGCCAAGAAGGGCAGGCTAACCATGTAGTGCGTATGGGCAAAGTGTTGAACAGACAATCCACAGAGGAAACATCGAGAATAACCAGGAAGTATGGAAAAGAGATGCCCCATTAGAAGTCACACCTGGGGAAGGGGACGTTCTGGCAAGCGTGGCACGTCGTTCCACATGGATCAGGACCTCTGATGGCCAAGCCAGGCAGAGGTTGGCCTTGTCAGCACAGGGCTGCAGCTGAATAGGTCTAAGTGTTGGAAGAGCCATCAAGCAACGCCTAATAAACCCGAGGACGTGGCCATCTGCCCAGGTTCTGCAGCTCAGCTCAGCTGCTTCAATTTTTGGCTTTTCTTCTCTTGAGAAACTCCCTGGATAAGTTACTCATATAGACGGGAGAGGCTGGGATTTAGCTCAGTTCGTCGAGCGCTACTCTGCAGTCTCTGAGGTCCCAAGTTCAATTCCCAACACCACAGAGATGGGAGAAGGACCTGGCAATCCACTCCCAAGGCAATCCCGAAACAGTCAGCCATTGAAAACCCTGTGAGGGTCGCTATGAGTCGGACACAACTCGACGGCACCTAACAGCAACAACATAGATGGGAGATAGGAATGATTACCACAACATGACCATCTTCGGTGACAAAAGTGGAAATTATCTGCTGTCCCTCACAGGGAAAGGAAAGAATAAAGCAGCCTGTTTAGATGGTAGACGATGAACAGAATGGACAAGGGGCATGCTAGTCACACACGCGAGGGCCCATGTGGCTAAGATGCAAAGCTGTAGATGATTCACTATGAAATGTCACTTTCCTGAGTCCTTGAATGCAAGCATAGCTGCAGAAGCCATCTTTGGACACAGGCATGGGATGTGAAACACAGAAACTGGGTGGCGATGACAGGAGTCTCATTTCCTTCAGCGGCCACTCCTGAAAGGGGGTGGGGTGGAGGCTGGGTATCAGCTGTGGCTCTGGCTGGGTGGCACAGCTCTAAAGCAAATACACAAGATATGTGCCTGGGCCTATTCCTGATGTGTCCACACAGGTCCCATTGAATTATTTTCTGAAGTATTCTCTGCGATTTAAACACTTCATAATTAAAACATGCTTTTCAAGATTAGTATTTACTGACGTGCATACACGCTGACCCAGCCAGCCAGGTTTCACGCCCCATCCTAGAACACAGGCCCATTTACTGTCCTGCTTAAATATCACCCTCCTGAGAGGTGTCTCAGCATGGGCAGGACGGGGGGACCACCAGTCCTGGGGGCTGGAAGGGGCAGCCCCCATGCAACCACTTGCAGCCCAAGAAAGAAGTTGGAAGCTCCACAGGCACCCCCGTCTTCCCGCCCCAGTGCTGTGCCAGGCAGGGCGGATGCACCACCCCCGTGTGAGAATCAAAATTGAAGATGTGGAGGAAATTACAGAGTTCTACGGATTGGCTCTCGCAGGTCCCCAGAGGCCTTGTGTGGAAGGCCTGGTCTGCAGCCTGTGTGGCTATCAAGAGGCGGTGGGACCTTGAGGAGGCGGGGAAGGAAGTTAGGTCATTGCGGGTGCCCTCCCCTGACTCTGCTTCACTTCCTGAGCACGAGGTGGCTGCTGTGCTCCTCTGTGCACCCCCGAGTTGATGAGCTGCCTCCCACACAGCAACAGCCCCTAAGCTGCGGAACAAAGGCAACCTCCTCCTTTATTAAATTGATGCTCCAAGTATTTTGTCACAGGGACGGAAAGCTGACCAACCCACAGAGACGGTCCTATGACCCGAAGGCCTGAAAAAGTTTCTTCTATGCTATCTGGAGATGCAAAAACTGATTAAAAATAAAATGCCCGCACCAAAGAAGAGGAAAATACAATAAAGATCACAGGTGCAGAGAAGATGTTTGTAACAAAATGAACAATAAATTGTATTCAAAGTATGAATCAAAGTATGAATCCTGTAAATCATTAAGGAAAAGTGCCTCTTCAGAATCCTGAGCACAGGACAAGGACAGATTGCGACAAAAAGAAACTTGAAGAGCTGGTTAGCAAGCTCACAAGATATTCTGAACCTCATTGTTAATCAAGAAAATTAAGCCTCTAAAGATATTCCACCTCCTATCCGTGGGATGAGCAAGAAGTACAAAGTCTCACAGTGCCAAGCATTGGCAGGACCGGCGTGCCGGCTGATGAGGTTGTAAATATCTAAGAGCATGTTGGAAGGGAGTTGACAACGCTTCACTCCCGCGTACAGAGTGAGACGCATAAGGATGTTCCTGTGGAATTGGTTGTCATAAAGAAAACAGAAACCAATCTGTACGTCGTTTATTTCCCAAATGGAAAGCTGTACAGAAGTTGAAACGGCTAAACTGCATCTATGTGGAACAATTTGGATAAATGTAAAATACAAATTTTTTTGAAGATACGCAATGAAATGTACAACCCAAAACCATTTATCTGTTTTGTAGGGCACACAAAACCTAATCCACCTGGCCCAGGAATGCAGGCAGGAGTGCACATTTGACACCAGGGAAGGGAGGTGTGGTGACACCCTGACTGCTGCGCGCTGCTGGTCTCCCGGGCTCAAGGATGTGCCGGGTGGAGACCACAGGGGCAGCCAGGGACACAGAGAAGAGATTCAGCTGTGTTTCTAATGTTTTCTTTCTTAAGAAAATATTTAGGGCAAATATTTCTGAAGTGACTAAATCTAAGTGTCAGGAGAGGGTTGTTTTGTGCATTATTAACTTTTCTCTAGGTTTGAAATGTTTCATTTTTAAAAGGTCAAATGTGATACTGCTTTCGTACCAGAGAGAAACACATGTGATGTCTCTGACCCTGTGAAAGGGCTGCCTGTCACTGCCAAGCAGGGCCAGGGGCGACGGCCGGGTGCTCCAGACTGAGGCCAGCCCCAGACTGACTCCCCGGCTCAGGTCTGACCCTCTGTGTGCGTCCACACACGGGTGCGCCTGTCCCTGCATCTGTGTGCAAGGTCGCTGCATCTCTGTCTGGTCTTGCCCACTCTTTCTCTTTTGTCCACGTGTGTCCGAACTAGCTCAGTGTGAATTCGCGTGTCCCTGTGTGCAATACCTTCCCCATGTGAGTGGCCATACACCCTGCATGGAAGGCCATGCATGTGCATACAAGTGTGGCTGCATGTGTACCTGTCGATAATCCCCCTTCCCCGTGTGAGTGTGCATGCGCATAGTGCATCTGCACGTGTCTGTGCAGGTATGACTGTATGCATCTGTGCATAACACTCACTGTGCGAGGGTCTGTGCACAGTGCACATGTATTGCTGTGCATGTGTGTGCAAGTGTGAAGACATGTCCTCTTGCTAGGGTCCCTTGGCTCTACCTGGGTGGAAATCATGGGTGGGCAAGGAGCAGCCCCTCAGATGCTGGTCTTAGGCAGCAGAAAACGGTGGCAGCAGTGACCAGGAGCAGCAGGAGCAAGTGACCCCCTTAACGTTTCAGCCCTTTCCTGTGCTGAGGAGTTGGGGTTCCTCAGCCAGCCTGCAAGGGTTCCAGCTCTCCCGTAGGCCACGGGCTCGGGAGTGCCCAGCCCGTGAGTCTCCGAGTCTTAGGCGGGTTGAGGCGTTGGGAACCCTCAGCCTTCAGCTTCCACTTGCGCCGTATCTTCTGGGTGGACCCCCAAATTGGGATGTGTAGTCCTGCCAGCAGCCAGTGTCACTGATCCTGGGCTCAGGGACACATATTCATCCTGCCACACACATGCATACACACACACACACACTGTGCACACACATAGTGAGTGGGTATTGAGCACAGACGTGAGATAGATCGGGGGACCAACCTCTCCTTGAGGCACTGGACATGCAGTATTCTCAAAGCACTGTTAGAATCCATGTCGCTGCTAATGATAAGAGGTTTTCATTCTTGCCGTAAGTGCCCCTTCAGATGCCTGTTTTTCTCCAAGGCAAGCGCTGGTGTCCAGGGATGAGGGGATCTGAGTCCCCTCAAAGCCCCAACATCGCTCTGAAACTCTCCCAGTGATCCGGGCCTGCCAGTTCTCTTTTAAACTCTCCCAGTGACCCGGGCCTGCCAGTTCTCTTTTCTGGCTGTTTATAGCCTTTCCTCTCTTTGCCACCAGCTCTCTGCTTCCTGCGCTGGTCACTGTCTCCACTGTCCAGCTGCCTCTCGTTATTCTGGCCACTGTCACTGTCGTTGGGGAGACAGTGGTCACTGCCCTTCCGTGCTCCTGCTGATTTTCTGTTGACCTGGCAGTGTTTCAGGGCTCGCTGCTCAGTTCATGTCGACAGCTGCACTGCTGTGGCGTCTGATCCTGTCAGATCTCGGAAGCTAAGCAGTATCAGCCTGGTTAGACCCTGGATGGGAGGCTGCCTGGGAGTATCAGGTGCTGCAGGTGTGGGAGAAGGACCAGGCAACACACTACCCCTCCAAAAAAATTCTGCTATTGAAAAC
Organism: Pedetes capensis; assembly: GCA_007922755.1. Classification (NCBI taxonomy): domain Eukaryota; kingdom Metazoa; phylum Chordata; class Mammalia; order Rodentia; family Pedetidae; genus Pedetes; species Pedetes capensis. The sequence goes on from VMDO01009088.1 coordinate 46,504, forward strand.
CCTATGAATATCCAAGAAGCACTGACTTAGTGCCAGGTATGGCACAGGGCCAGCGAATGTTTTGTTCTGTTGCACATAGGGTTGCTATGAGGTGCACCTGATTTGATGACACCTAACAACAAAAAAAACTTAGTTAAGAGGGCCTTCCCTTTTAAGGCTGTGGTTCACAGCCCCTCCCCCAAGTGCGGAAGACAGGGGAGGGTTTTGAGAGGGTTTAATGGCAGTGTGCCTTTTACTGTAGTATTTTTCCTCTGAACATTCACTGTATTTTTATTTTTTGCTCAAACCGTAAGAGGGGCTCAGGATCAAGCACACCAACATCTACATCCACACACACAAGTCCTCACACACACATTTGTCCACACATATTTGCACATATGCAAATATGAATACGAGTGTGTCTATGTGGAACGTTCACCCGCTGTGTGTGCACTCTGTTTACCCGCGAGAGTGTGAACACATGTGCATCCGTGTATCTGTCTTTATCCCCTGTGCATCCCCTGTTGATGATTACTGGAGCAAATGGGGCGGTGGAGGAGCACCTCGTGGGTGCTGGTTCCAAGTTGCCCCTCCCCACCCCTGCTGCAGAGATCAGGAGCGAAAGGGGCAGAGGCCCCACCTCTTTTTCATCAGGCAGTGGGAAGCACTTCCCATGTGCTGGCCTCCAGCTGGGCACCTGTCCCCACCCGCGGGACCTAGTTATTCGTGGGGGCGAGGGGGACCAAAATCTGAAATAAGACGGGCGAGAGAGAAGAACGGACTCAAGCAAATGTTCACTTGTCAAGAGTCGCTGTATTGAGTCAGGGCGGGTTTTTTAAAGGCTGGTCTTGGGTAGGGGCGGAACAGAGAGGAACAAGGGTGGAAAAATACCAGCTCTGGGGGGGAAGCAGAAAGTTACAAAAAGTTACAAAATCTTGTTTTGCAAGGTGCTTGGAACATCAGGTGCTAGTCACCATGCAGACTGTGTCTGGGTTGTTGCCAGGCAGGATGTGGGTTGAGCAAGCGCAGTGGGGCGCGAAGAGGAGGAAGTGCACAAGGTTCCCAGGGCTCGTCCCCAACAGGCACCCACTCTCAGTGGCCCGAAGCAGAGATCACCTCTTCCTCTGGCCAAATGGGGTGAATATGTGTCCCTGCACATAATACCCATTCTTTCTGTAAGGGTATTTGCTCAGTGTGTCTGTCTTTGCATACACAAGGTGACATACAAGGTGCCAGATGCCACCCCAGCTGGGCACCCACTTCCGCCCATCAGGCTGCAGCGGGCACTGCCATTCCTCCTCATCCTCCCTGCTGTTGTCCTCATTGCCTTTGCCTTTTCTTCTTTCTTCCTGTTCTCAGCTCTGCTGCTACCCAAGTTTGGCAGAAAGACCACTCGAGAGAAGCTTTTTATTGGTTCTGTCATTGCAACACCAGGGGAGGGAGCCCAGGAGGCGCCTCCTGCGCTCTCTTTGAGGGAGCTGAGGAGCCTTCTCATATAGCCAGACGGGGCTGTGTGCGCCGATCACAGAGCTCTGGTCACGCGAACATAGGTTTGTGTTTACACCAATCACAGCACTGTCCCCTTCACTTGTCTGCAGTCCCTTTTGCCCAGTCACAGCGGTCGAGGCACCAGGGGAAGTGCCCTCCTTCTGCCATGGCTTGGTCACAGGGTCATCTAGAGTTCATGGAGGCTTGGGACAAAACAAAACAAAACAGAGTCTAGTGTAAACTGCCAAGTGCTTGGGACAGCCACCTCTAGGGTTGCACCCTCAGGAGAGGAGCAGTAGCAGGTGGCTGCAGTTCTTGCAGTTTGGAGGCTTCTTCCGTGTGGAAAAAGAAAAAGTTTACAGAAAAAGGCTTGTCATGACCCCACTGGCGCTTTGCAGAGCAGCCCCAGCCAGACCTCAAGGTCCTTTGATAAGGGAAACTGTGTCACAGAGAAGGTCAACCATGATAAACTAACCAGAGAGCTGGCGACTGGAATTCCTGTGAGTAAGGCTGACTTCTGAGAAATGAAAAATTGCGCTGTACCCCCTCCCTTCACTGCTAAAGAATTCTCACCTCTGTAGCCTTGCTTCTCTGCCCCTACCCTAAAAAGCCCCTAACCACTGTGAGTCGGCTGCTGCTTTCTGAAAGTCCACTCCCGGGACTGCAAGTAGCCAGCTGGCCGGTCTAAATAAACTTTCCCGCTCCCGATCTGTTTGTGTCTTGGAGTATTTTTCTGAGTTTGAGCTGCTGGGTACAGCACTCCAGAAGTCAGCAGGTGCTGGTGGGAGGATGGCTCAGCTGGATAACAGCTCCTTCTGTCAAAGCAGCCAGAGCTACGAGGGAGGGGACAGTAGCTGCCAATCAGGGAATCAGATCCCCTCATCCCTGGACACCAGTGCTTGACTTGGAGAAAAACAGTCATCCGAAGGGGCACTTACGGCAAGAAGGAGAACCCCTTATCATTAGCGGCGATGTTGATTCTAACAGTGCTTTGACAATACTGCATGTCCAGTGCCTCAAGGAGAGGTGGGTCTCCCGACCTATCTCACACCTGTGCTCGACACCCACTCACTGTGTGTGTGCACAGTGTGTGTGTATGCGTGCGTGCCAGGGTGAATATGTGTCCCTACGCGTGATACTCATTCTCTCTGTAGGGCGCATGCTCAGTGTGTGTCTTTGCCTATACAAGGTGTGATCAAAAACAGGGAATGTTTACAGAGCAGGACGTACTCCTCACAGAGGAGGAGTTCCGGAGCTGCTTCAGAGCGCAGCGAGGGCGGTGGGATCGGTGTGTTTGAAGATGGGGGAGGCTTTTGAGAGGGTTTAATGGCGGTGTGCCTTTTACTATGGTATTTTTCCTCTGAACATTCGCTGTATTTTTATATTTTTGTTCAAACCGTAAGAGGGGCTCAGGATCAAGCTGACCCAGCAACTCTGACAAAATGGAGACTTGAAAACCTCGCTGCAAAGACATCGTCACCCACATTTATGTACTGGGGTGCGTGTGTGCTTCAGAATATGCGTGCAGGTGAACACGAGCAGGCCACACACACACACCAACACCCATGTCCACACACACAAGTTCTTACACATACCTTTGTTCAGATGTATTTGCTTATGTGCAAATACGAATACATGTGTGTCTATGTGTAACGTGGAAACCCACTCCCAAGGTAATCCCGAAACAGTCAGCCATTGAAAACCCTACGAGGGTCACTATGAGTTGACTGGACAGCACCTAACAGCAACAACAATGTGTAACGTTCACCCGCTGTGTGTGCACTGGGTTTACCTGTGTGAGTGTGAACACACGTGCATCTGTGTATCTGTCTTTATGCCCTGTGCATCTGTGTGTGTATTTGCTCTCTCTGTGCAGGTGTCTGCAGGTGTGAACACACGCGTATCCACGTATCTGTCCTCACTCCCTGTTTATTTGTGCACAGGATGCGGGGGTAGACATACAGGAGTGTGCAGTGTGTGCGCGTGGACAGGACCCCTGCTCTCTGTCTGTCACCGAAACGTCTCGCCTTTGCCCGCTCTCTCACGCCCTCCCCTCCTCAGGGCCTGATGGCACCCGGGGATGCCAGGCTCTGCCGTCAGGATCACAGCGTGCCCTCTCCTGCATGCAGCTCGCGCTTGCTCTTTCCTTCCCAGCAGTTTTCCTTCCTGGCACCCACCTTCCCGGTGGAGTCAGCATCTTTGTTTACCTATCAGCATCTGCCACTCCCTGGGATATGACGTCCATTGGAAGAGGGATGTGGTCCATACCAGATGTTCACGGCTCAATCCCAGCCCCCAGAGCAACACCTGTGGGGGTTAGATGAACACTGGTGATGAGGACACGTGCATTTACATGGACAAGGGTGTGTGTAAGAACTTGTGTGTGTGGACGTGGGTGTTGGCGTGCGTGCGTGTGGCCTGCGCGTGTTCACCTGCAAGCGTGTTCTGAAGCACACATACACACCAGCACATAAACATGGGTGATGAAGTCTTTGCAGCAAGTCTTTCAAGGCTTTATTTTGTCAGAATTGCTGGTTGGCTTGATCCTGAGCCCCTCTCGCGGTTTGACTCAAACGTCCTGCAAAGGTCGAGTGTTGTACCTTTGTTCTCCAGCTGGTGGCGCTGTTCTGGAGGCTTGGAAGTGGCTTCCTGGGGGTGGGCCTTTGACGTTTACCCCAGCACCCCAGCTCTGCTCCCAATTCACCATGACCCAAGCGTCCCTGCGGAGATCACCACCTGCCCTATCCGCCACGCCTGTGGCCACTGTGGACACACACCCTCTCCCCGTGAGTCTCCAGTAAATCATTCCTCCCATAAGTTTGCTCTGACCAGTCTCTCACCACAGCCCCTGGACCACCAGCGTGTCCTCACAGAAGAGCAGGTGGCCAGGGGCCCCGAAGACCCTCTCGACTTGGCGTGCACAGTGAGCATGGATAGCCAGGCCCAGCTTGGGGAGCCAGGCTTTGGGGCTCCCCCCAGGGCTGCTGAGGCTCCTTCTTGGCCTCCCTGAGTCTCAGAGGAGACGCAGGCCTGGGTGTCACCAACAAGCTCTGCTCCAGGCAGGGGAGGGCAGAGGAAGGCGATGTCTGCCTGAAGGAAAAGACAACGCAGCAAAGATGTGGGTGGAAAAGGGGGACTCCATGCACGGGGAAACTGCCCGCTGCTGGGCTCTCCGCTGCACGCAAACCAGTGGTGCTCAAATGTCCAGAACCCAAAGTGCGCTTGGCGAACGCGGGGTTAGCGAACACAGTGGAAATCTTCAGCCAGCAAGCACAGGGCGCAGGAGACAAAGAGGGGAAGGACGAAGGGAGCGGAGGGCAGAGCCAGAGCTGGGGAAGGGTGTGAGGTGGGTATGGGAGGGGCAAAGAGATCCACATAGACCCGCGCATCTGGAGAGGCCAGGCAATTCTGGGAAGGTGCTCAGCCGCCACGAGGAGGTCACTGATGGGTGAGGAGGGACGTTTCTCAATGGACCAAACAGGGCTGAGAGGGACGAGGCTGGAAGGCGGGCAAAGCAGCAACTGCTCTCTCCTCGCTCGTGCTGTGTACTATTTATGAGGGACAGTGAGACCAGCAGGTCCCCCGGGCACGGCTGACAGGAGAGTTTTGGATTCGTCCTGCCTGGGGCAGAGGCAGCGCCTGAGGGCTGCTTTCCCGGAGTTTGCAGGGAGAGCTGGAGAATATTCAAAAGGTAAAGATGCAGCCATTACCCTCGTGCCGGTTTCCAGGTGGCTGTCAAAACCCACAGAGACCCACAGCTTCAGGCAAAAGACAGGGGTGCTGGCTCTGCCTATCTGAAACAGGGGGCCCTGCTCCAGGAGCCTTGACGAGTCCCGTGGACCCTTGTATTCGTTCCTGTGGATCCTCATGGGTCTGCAGCTGTAGCCCTGTGGCGTCCGATCCCGTCAGATCTCAGAAGCTAAGCAGGGTCGGGCCTGGTTAGTACCTGGATAGGAGACCGCCTGGCAACACCAGGTGCTGTAGGCTTGGGAGACGGACCCGGCAACCCACTCTCAAAAAACAATCCGCAGTGAAAACCCTATGAACAGCAGAGAGGCACTGACAATAGTGTTTTGCCTGTTGTATGTTGTTGTTGTTGTTGTTGTTAGGTGCCGTCGAGTCGGTATCCAACTCATAGCGACCCTCATAGGGTTTTCCGTGGCTGACTGTTTCGGGATTGCCTTGGGAGTGGATTGCCAGGCCCTTCTCCCATTTTTGTGGTGCTGGGAATTGAACTCAGGACCTCAGAGACTGCAGCGCAGCGCTCTACCCACTGAGCTAAATCCCAGTCCCTTGTTGTATGTAGGGCCATGCTAAGAGTCAGATACTGACTTGACAGGCACCTAACAACAACAACAACAACAGACCTGTTAGCACAAAGAGGTTCATCCCCTCACCACACGCTAGAGCGGGCAGGGAGACTGCGCCACGGCCAGATGCTCACTTTGCAGGGCATCAACTCCGTCCCCGTCCCCACACGCTCTGAAGGCCATTGCATGAGGGCGCCCGCTTCTGGACAGAAGGGAGCCAGGCAAAATGAGCTCCCCAGCCCCAGAAGTTTGGTGCATCAAGTCATTTCAATATTTAATCTGTTCAATGTATGCAAGGATGGCCAGGATAAAAAGATCTGGAGTTTGCTTTAATTCAATTAATAATGTATGGCTTGCTCATCTTCCGCGGGCTGTCCGCCATGTAATTCAGAGGCGGGAGGAGACAGGCAGCCACAGGCCCCTGCCTCCGGAGGGAGATACATCTTCAGTCAATCACATCTATGAAAGTATTGCCTGAACCACGGCATGTTCACCAGCTGGTTGTTACTGGTCAGTGGTGACGGCCCTGCCAGGAAAGGAAGTGGTCCCTGGGACGGGCGGGAGGGCCTCTTTAGGTGGAGGGAATCTGGGAGGGCTCTCTGGAGGCAGAGGCATTGCATCAGCCCACAGAGATGGGAGCAGGAAGGGGCTGGGCAGAGGGGCGGATGCCAGATAGGATGGCGGTTGCTGGCACTGAAGTCCAGGCTCTGGTGGCACGAGCTAAGCCAGGAGCCCTCTTGAGGGTGTAGAGTCCACCAAGCAGCCGGAGGGGAGGGCAAGGTCCTCCCACTGCCAAGGCTCACAAAGGCTCATCGGCAGGCTGGTAAGGCGAGGCACAGGCGGCAGGGAGGGGCTCCGGAGCCAGGAAGCCAGAGACAGCGAGCGGCTGACAGGGTACATGGCAAGGGCCACCCAGCGGGGTGGACCGTGGACCAGGAACCAAAGGGACAGCAAGCTGAGTGTCCATGGTGGTTCTGAGGGAGGGATCGGGGACAAGCCTGGGTCTCCACGGTGGCCCCTGGAAGGATGATGAGGCCCCAGGGTGGGAGGCACAAGCTCCTTAAGAAGGCAGGATGTACATCTCTCTAACATGTCTCTGGCTCCCCATTGCCCTCTGCATAAAGCCCAACACACAGAGCAGTCAGGGCCCCAGATCCCTCTGCTGTCCTCCCACCCACTGTGCTCCAGAGCAGCCCTGTTCTTTCCCCACCTAAACCTCCATGGTCCAGCCATTCTGAACCACATGGGTCCAGCTTCCTAAGGCTGCACACGCTCTGACCTCAGTACATTTGCACATGTTGCTCTCTGTTCGCAGCCATTCCCTCTCTTGTGCCCCAGATCTGCTCTCAGAGTGAAGGTCTGGTCCAGGATCCGGGTCCTCACTAGGAAACCTCTTCTGGATGCTACCCACACCTCCCAGCACTTAGCCTTCCAAATGCCTTGACTGCTCCTGAGTGCTGCCCGAGGGCAGAGCCCTTCCTGGTTAGCTCTCCTCTTCACCGCAGCCCAGCATCATGTGAGACTAGCACACAGAGTTGCCACTCGCATGCCAGGAACATTGTCGCTGACCAGCCTGCCTCTGGGGCTCAGCTGTCTGCTAAGAACAGCGGGCCAGGAGGCCATGGACTTGGGTGTGCACGAGAGCCAGTGGTGCAGGGGTCCCCTGGAGAAGAGCTTGGGCGTGTTCTGCGTCACCCTGGCTGGAGAGGGCGTCAGCTGTGGCAGTATCCTGCTTCCAGAGGGCGAGCGGGACCCAGATCCTCCCGCAGAGTCCACGTGGGCCTCCCGGAGAGGGGAGGCAGAACGCAGCACTGCCTGGAAGTTTATTTTTATGGGTCTTACACTTATTTATATTTATCAAATATGTACCCATCCCTAGAATCTCTTTGGAGGGTTTTCAAAAATTAAAGAATTGCATCTAAAAATACTGACCTTGATATTCAGTGTGCATGGATAACTCCCCAGTCACAGGATATCAGGAAGCAGTGACAGAGCCTGTGACTGCCGGGGCCTGGGGACACAGAAGGGGTGTCTCTCCCCTCACACAGTGCCAAAATTAGTCTTGACAAGTGGCTGAACATGATCGTGTCAGGCTTGGACAGTGCAGCCCGAGAATATGAAATCCACTCATTGTGTCTCCCCCACC
>VMDO01009088.1:54526-79694 GCA_007922755.1 Pedetes capensis
GTGGGCAGGTTAGGTGACAGCTTGGTCCCCTCAGCTTAGGGAACCTGAGTAGTGGGCAGTTTAGGTGACAGCTTGGTCCCCTCAGCTTGGGGAACCTGAGTAGTGGGCAGGTTAGGTGACAGCTTGGTCCCCTTAGCTTGGGGAACCTGAGTAGTGGGCAGGTTAGGTGACAGCTTGGTCCCCTCAGCTTGGGGAACCTGAGTGGTGGGCAGTTTAGGTGACAGCTTGGTCCCCTCTGTGACAAGGGCGGAGGACAGAAGGGCCGAGTCAGGAGTCTGCAGAGGTCTGGAGGGCTGAGGTCAGCACCTGGGGTGCGGGGTGGCCGCCGTGGCAGGAGAGCGGGGATAGAGCCCGGGGGTCAGGGAGTCGAGCCGCAGTCCTGTGTAGGGGAGGCAACGCGCCGGCTGCGCAGCAAACCCAGGTTCCCCAGGCGGGGGGCTCCAGCTCAGGACCAGCAGAGGGGAAGCCGGCCTCTGCACCCCAGGACATCTGACGTGAGGGAGGAAGGGGCGCGCCTCCTCCGTGTCCCTCACAGTCAGCGGCACGGCACGCAGGCCTTCCAGGGCTCGGCTTCGCATCTCTATCGCTTCAGAAGCCCCAGGGGATGGAGATGACCTCCGAGGACCGAGGGCCGGGCGCAGCCTGGCCCAGGGCGGCCTCAGCTCCAGAGACCAGCAGAAGCAGGGGGCGCAGGGCTTGTGCGGCAGCAGGAAGTGACATGCAGAGGGGAAGGTGCTCAAGGCTGCCTGGACAGCGGTGGGCAGCACTGTGGCCTGAGAGAGGCCACTGTGGCCCACAGCAAGCTCGGCCACAGGATGAGCCGCCAGGCCCCTGAGGACACGAGTGCCCTGGCTGGGAGAAGACAGAGGCGGCTGTGTGGGAGACGCGGCCTCACAGACTGCAATGGGCAGCCGGGTCCCCTGGAGGTGGCACCTGCCTTTCCCAGGGGCAGTCGCAGAGTGCTCAGAGAGGAGATGGCACCGGAGTGACCGTGGCCCTGTCTCCTCGCAGGGCCAGGGGGCGCAGAAGTTGGGGGGACTTTGTTCTTTAAGGCCAGGGCCCCAGGAGCTCCAGGAGGGGGTCAACATTGCGGTGTCAGTGACCTGGAGCAGGACTGGAAAACGAGGCGGAGGCCCCAGTAGTGGCTGGGGTCAAACTGGACAGTTCCTTAGCAAATGTCACCTCAGTGTCCACACTAAGGGGAGGTCTCTGAATGGAGGGCAAGAGGGGCCGTGAGCCCCAGAGAGGTGAAGCACTCACCCTCGCAGACGCCAGGCCCGAGGAATAGCTGCCCTTGGCGGGCCATTGTCCACTGCCCACTGTGATGCCCAGGGTGGTGGAGGCCTTGCCCCACACTGTGTTCCCTGACACATCTGCCAGGCAAACTGCAAAGGAAGCCAAGATGGAGGGAGGTCCCCAAAAGGGCAACCGGAGGCCACCTAGCCTATGTCCCCTGTGGCTGTGGCCGTTCCTGCTGCCTATGTGGCCTCTCCCTCCACGTCACTCAGCCTCACAGGCTCCTCTGTGACCCAGACCCCCTCAGGGAGGGCCATAGATGAGTCTGACTCCTGGGCCAGTGCAGGAACCTGGAGAGGGTCTTGGGGAGGCTGCATCAGGCCTCATCACTCAGCCATGAGCGGGGTGAGGATTGAGCCGGCCCTGCCTTTCCCAGCATGCCACAGGCTTCCCAGCTTGCTTTGCCTGTCCCAACACTCTCTGGGCCTCCCAGTATGCCCTGCCTCCCCCCGCCCCATGCCCTATCCTATCATCCCAGCCTTTCCTGCTCCTCCCAGCATGCCCCATTCCTCCCAGCATGCCCTGTTGGCCCACCTGCTCCCCCTTGGTCCTGGAGAAGGCTTTCATAGACCTGCCTGTGCAGGAATGGTGCCAGCTGGCAGGAAGCTTGGTTGGTGCTCTGTAGGGCACTGCCTAGAGAGGCAGTTTGCCCTGGGGCCTATCTAGGCCCACCTGGAGGTCTGAGGCTTGTTCCCCCAGGCAGTAACCTTTGCCCTACATCTGGGAACCCTTGGGCAACAAGCTTCCAAAGATGACACTGGCATCCAATCCCTTTTCTCAGGCCCCTCGACACTGATTGGCTATTTCCAAATCACTGAATGGCTCCTGATTGGACCACTCAGGAACCACCTCTGATTGGTAACTTTACAAACCCAAATTTGCATATTCCCCCTGATTGGCCAAGACCTATATGGGGTGACTGCCTCTGATTGGTCCCTGGCTAGCCCCTGGAGAGTATATAAGGCCGGTACACGGAGCAGTCTGGGTCCATTCCATCGACCTGGACAGATAAAACAATAAAGAGCTGTTGGAGCAGGGCACTTGGAGTTGGCGTCTTCACTAGGAAGAAAGAAGCAAGGAGCGGCCATGGGCATCAGCCTCGGAGCCTGCCTTTCTCAAGGCTTCTCAGAGCAGCCGTGGGCATCAGCCTCCTTTCCTGGCAGTGCAGCTCTTGGATGCTCGGCTTCCCCTCACCAGACGATGGGTCTTCAGCAGCTGGTCCCCGCTCACGGCCGGAGCAAGTCCAGTGGCAGGGCGACCTCCCACAGTGTTCCACCCTCCTGGCCTCAGGTCAGGCAGCAGCACTAGCTCCTTGGGCGGCACATGGCTCTGAGCTTTGGCAGCCATGACAGCCTGTGTGAAGATCCAGGGAGGGACGCACCCAACCCCAGCCCTGGTCTGTGGGAAGTTCAGGGCCAGGGCCCAGAACAGGAAAGAGGCCAGGGCGGGGGATGAGGAGCCATCTTGTCATGATCTCCACCTCTGCTTGGAAGCCCTGAAGCATCCCGAGCTCTGTGCATGTGTGTGGGCCTCTGCGCATCTCCTGTGTCTTCATGGGGCCCCACTGGGTCTCTCCCACATGGAGTCAGGGCCCCTGGTCTCTACAGAAGGCAGCCTCTCTTCAACCACCTTCTGCTTGGGCTCCTGGTTCACCTAACCTTTTGTTCCCCCCAACCCTTCTCGGTCGGCCTGTAGCTGTAGCCCTGTGGCCTCAGATCCCGTCAGATCCTGTCAGATCTCAGAAGCTAACCAGGGTCAGCCCTGGTTAGTACTTGGGTGGGAGACCGCCTGGGAACACCAGGTGCTGTAGGCTTGGGAGAAGGACCAGGCAACCCACTCCCAAAAATCAATCCGCCATTGAAAACTCTATGAACAGCAGAGAAGCACTGATAATACTGCTTCTCTTGTTGTACGTAGGGTTGCTATGAGTCGGATACCAGCTCGACGGCACCTAACAACAACAACCCTTCTCGGGGATGTCCCCATGGGGCAGGCTCCCTCCCAACCCTTGACTCCCTGGACAGTTTCCCCTTTGTGTGATTCCCATGTGGTCTGAAGGTTTGTCCCCTCCCCGTTCTTACAGAGATCAAACTGCCAAGGAGGTGCCACTAGGTGGTGTGGCTTGGGAGGTGGCCGGGTCATGGGGGTGGAGCCTCAGGAATGGGATCAGTGTCCTCATAAAAGAGACCTGAGGAGGACCCTCCACTCTTCCACCCTGTGAGGGCACAGCCAGAAGCCACCGCCTTCTGTGAAGAACAGGTGCCCCCAGACACCGAATCTGCTGGGGCCGCCATCTTGGCCTTCCCAGCTCAGCAGTAGGAGGGGGAATCCTGCGGTCTGTGGCCTGTGGGCCTCAGCTGAGGCAGCCCAAGCCGGCCAGAGCAGCTTCCTTACCAGCTAGGGGATCCACTGACACGTCTGCTCCCTAAAATACCTGCTCTGATGTCAGCCTCCTTGTATCCCACCCAGGGTTCAGGCCACCTCCTCCAGCCTCGTGGCTGCTGCCTCATCTTCACAAACCTTGCATTGTGAGGTGGACTTAGCCAGTCCAGGCGAGAACCCTTCCTACTTGTCAGCAGACAGAAGGTTCTGCAGATAATATTCTTCTCCAAAACTCAGTAATTATGTATCTGGTTGCTACCGACCACAGAGAAAAATATGCATATTAAAGAGCCCATAATTACATAATAACCACTTACTGTCAACTGCATTTTGCTACCATGTACTCTCTGTCCCCTTTATCTTAAAAAAATCAGGAACAATTACCATAAACACTAAAATAAACGAAGCACCAAGCGTCGGGTTAATGCAAAATGAGGGGTTTGCTTTGAGCACATGGATAGATTTCCAATCAAATATCCCTTGTCCTAGTCATGTGGGATTCGGGGTCTGCAGTGGAAGACGCGCCATGAGCAGGAAGGAGGGCCTGGGGCCTGGAGGCCCCTGGGGGGCTGGATGCAAAGGCTCCATGAGATGACCCTGGAATGAGCTGCTTGGATTCCAACCCACCCAAGGGCTGTGTGATCCGGGAAAGTCCTGTAACCTCCCTGAGGCTCGGGGAGACGTAAGTCCTTCTGTGGTAGATGTTATGGGGAGCGCTGTCTCCCCAAGATGCATGCTCTTTCAGATTTCTCCAAACAAATAAGCAACATAAAAGAGAGGGGCAAGAGCTCTTTGTGCCCCAGATCTCTTTAGCTGCCGGTCACAGGACCCAGTCCCTGCGCAGGTGATAATGGAAGCCCACAGAGCCCCTCGCGAGGAGCCAGGCTTGGGGGCCTACCTTGCCTTTCTCCCATTCCTGTCTTCCGCCCAGAGCAAGGATGCACTGGGAAGGCGGTGCTGTCATCCTGTGGCCACGAGGCAGCCTAGGGACAGCTTTGCGGGACCCCTGGAGGCACGATGGAGCGGGACGCCCTCTGAGGCTACGTCTCCGGTATTGGAGAAAAAGAGGGACCCTGTACTGTCCGCGCCCCTCTTTTGGGACAGCCCTCTCGTGTGCACATTAACGGAGGCCAGTGAGCATTGGACACCGAAGCTGTCACTACTCCAAGGTAGAATGAGAGGTCCTACACCACGTCTATGGGAGGAGGACCTGGCAACCCCCTCCCAAAAATCAATCTGCCATGGGAAACCCTATGAACAGCAGAGAAGCACTGACAATCGTGTTTCCCCGCTGTACAGAGGGTCGCTATGAGTCGGATGCCGACTCGACGGCACCTAACAACAACAACAGCACCACGTCTGAAGTGGAACGAGAGCTCCTACTCCACAGCTGAGGCCTCAGGGCCATTCTCAGGCTGGTCTCAGAGAGGAAAGTGCACCCACCGGACACTCCATGCCTCTGTCCCCCTGCTGAAGGTCACAGAAGATGCCAGCAACCCAGGTTCTCCTCCTACCAGCTCCAGGTCTCCCAAAAGCTCAGCCGAGCCTGCTGCTCCCTCCCCAGCCAGTGCGGGGCCATGTGGGCTCCTGTCCCCAGCCAGGTGCCTCAGGCCCTTGGCAGGCTCGGCCTGGCCCACTGGCTGCTCAGCGCCTGGTCTTCCTCCCCCTCCTTGGCTGGAGTCAGCTGGCCCCAATCGGGGCACAGCTTGGAGCGGGTCCTGGCCCCTGGACAGTGTCCTCTCCCCTCCTCCAGAGAGCTCTCTGGGCATGGGGCTGCTCAGAAACACCGAGGGCTCCCCTCTCAGGCCTCAGGGCCACGGAGGCGGGCCAGGGCCTAGGGCTAGAAGCCACTCCCACTTGGCCACCGTTTATCCCCACGTGTTACACAAGGGCCACGATTTTCCACGGCTCCCACAGCATTAAGGTGGAGTCAGCCTGTTAGGGCTTGGTCCCCAACCCAGCCCATGGCCATGAAGGGCTGTGGGCCGCAACGCTCCAGGCCCTGCTCCTTGGGTGTCATGAAGATGGCACAGCCCACAGGAGCCAGCAAGGCTCTGCCTGCGACCACAACTCCCCAGAGACCCAGGGGTTTTCCTCTCTTACCTATCCCGGCCTCGGCCCAGCATCTCCGTAGCACCATGTTAACTCAGTGCCTTCTTCTGGGCATGGCTTACTCTTTTCATCTCCCACCAACCCTGGGTTCATTGCCTGATCCCTCTGTCCCTGCCAAGATGGAAGCCACTGGCCAGGGGTTTGGTCTCTCCCCTCATTTGCAAGGGCCTTGGTGCTTAGCTCCTCCTCAGTGGGTTCCCACAGAATAATGGAGGCACGCGTGAACAGACAGAAGGGCGGTGAGAGCGCTCTTCCCGCCCGCCCTGTCGGGCTGAACTCCAGGGGCCCCTGGGCCCTTGCTGCCTCATTATCCTGGGTCCAAGCTCTCCTGTAGGTCTCTGTGCCATGGCAGAATGTCCTCTCTGTCTCGCTGTGTGTCCCAGCCTGCAAGGCTTGTGCGGCTTTCCAAGGGCTTCCATGCCCTTGTCACCAAGCTCCACCTCCTTCGCCCTCTGCTGTGTGACCTTCCACTCCAGATCCCTAACAGTGGTCAGCGTGCGCCCAGGATTCCTGCTGCAAGAGCAGGGGACTCAAAGACGAACGAGTGACACAAACTAAAATCAAATTCCAAATTGCTGAAAATCCAAGGATACAACAGATTTTTGTTCAAAGACTAGAATCCAACAGCCAGTTCCTGTGCAGAGGAGGTGAAGCCAGGCCCAGAAAAACGATAAATAAACAAACAAATCTGCCTTTGGTTCCTGTGCCCTGGGGGCGGCCTGCTCAGTCCCAGGACATGGTGGCTTTGTGCTAATTAGCTCCCCTCCACCTGCCAAGAGCTACTTGGCTGCAGCTACAGGGCAGGGCCGCTGCCAGCCCTCACCCCAGAAACGCAGGCTCTGGAAGCTTCTGCATTCCACGGAGCAGATGCGGCCCAGCCACCCTAACGGCGGCAGGGCCAGGAGTGGGGGCTGTTTCCAGCCTCCCACGTGGGGGAGATGCTTGGAACGGGGTGCCTGCAGGGGACTTCACGGCTGTGCCCTGGGGCAGGTGGGGGCAGCTAAGCACACACCGCCAGACAAATGTGACGGATGCCCAATGCATCTTGAGAGAAGCCTCGTGTTACCTGGTGGGCAATGGGCCCTGAACACGCCAAGGGCAGTGGCCCCGTGGCCTGCACGTCCTTTCAGAGACGCGGCGTGTGTGGGCTGGCGTGCACTTACGGGTGCTTCCTGGAAGTGAATCTGGGTGGAATTCAGATCTAGAAGCTCTCAGGGGCCAGGGCTGCCTCTGGCCTGGGGTGAGGGGCAGAGGGCGGGGCCTCCTGTGCATCGATAATGCAGGAAAGAGCAGTGTGAGTGGGGAGGGAGATGGGCGGCACCCTTGGGGTCTAATACAGCAGTCTACACGGCGAGGTCTGCAGCAGTAGGGACCCCGCTGTGGCCACGGTAGACACGAGTGGAGACCAGCATCTTCGTAGATGGATGGAGGATCTTACAGTCCAAGGGGCCTCCCACAGGTGTGCAGGGCCCAGATGACCTGGGCAGGGGCTCTCGGTGTGGGGTGGCTTTCCCCTGAGAGAAGACCAGGCTGTAATGGGGGTGGGGGTTCCCCGTGCATCTCTGCCCTCACCATTACCCTTACCTGGGTGGTGAGCCGCAAGTCTGCGCTATGCTCAGACCAGCGATCTTAGGAACAGGGGCGGAGTCCCTTTCCCAAAGTCACAGAGCTGCCGAGCTGCAGAGCAGAACCGGAACTGGGTGTGGCCCATCCTGTCGCACCAGGCTTCCTGGGGAAGAAGTTCCAGGGCTGAGGACAGAACCAAGGTCACGTGGACTGCAAGAGAGCGCCATTTGAAATGTCACTTCTTGGAGCACGAAGAAGAAATCAAATGACAAAATGACGAAATCCCCATAAGTAATAAGAAAGAAAACACCTTCAAACCTTCTCAGGATGGTCCCTGCCCATCCTTGCTTCCTACCTGTGACAATCCTAGTGACAGCCACAACCCTAACTTCCAGGCTTGTGGGGTCAGACCCGGCTGCCCTCATCTAAGCACCTGTGGGGTCAGAGACAGGTGACTGTCCGTGTGTTTGGAGAGATGAGTAGTGTAGGGAGAAATTGGGAGGAAGTTGACAAAAACCCCAAAACGGGGAAAACGGCTAAATCTAGGGAAAATGAAGGTAACTTGGTTGGACGCTTGTACAAAACCCTTCACAAATCCCCCAAATCTGATTGGACAATTGGACTCAAAGCTGATTGGCTCAATCCATTCCATGGGTGAGCTGCATTGCGGCAGCTCGATCCTTTATGGCCTGGATCTTCTACCAACAAGGAAAGACCCCGTTCTTGCCCGGACCACTGATGAGGAAACAGCTTGCCCTCCCAGACCTTCGGTGAGGAAAGAACACTCTCCCTGCCGCAACCATCAACAGAGAAAGAACCCACTCTCCGTCTGATCACTGATGAAGCAAGAACTGTCTCCTCGTGACCACCGAGACTACCAACACAGGTGTTTGCACCTGGAAGGCAAAAGCGCCCGAGGCTTTTCCTTTCTCCCATCTCCACTGGTGTCCCGAGGGCCGCAGGAGTCCAAGCCCCTCACCCGAGGGTCCCAAGTGAATTGTGTTTAGTATCTGTGTGCTTGGTAGTGCCACCCGTCCGAACCTCCAGGACTGGGAAGCGCGTGCCCCACAGTGTAGAGGCTGGGGCAAGCCAGACCCAGCGTTCCCACCACAGCTTTCCTGCCAAGAGACAGAGGAAGAGGAAGGCATCCTTCACGGCAGTACCAGAGCTGCGTGCTGGCCAGCGCCCGCTTGCCCTGTGCTGAGGGGCGTCTCCGACCACCCCCTCACTCAGAGAAGCCCTGAGAATGGGCACCTTCTGAGGTCCTGAGCAGCCCAGAGCCAGGGCCTCCTGGAGGCATTTGCTCCAGTTGCCAGGGACAATGGAGGGAGATAGGAATAGGCTTGTGTCCTGGGGAGCTCTTGTCACTGGGTGTGTTATTAGCTCTGTGGCCACCAGCTGGAGGGGGACCTAGGGCAGGGCTCTCATTGCTTCCAGCTGCAGGACCATCACTGGCTTCCCTTGCCCTCCTCTCCCAGAGTCCCCGCCTCCCTTCCCAAAGTCCCGAGTCCCCCTGTCTCCCAGGCTCCCTTCCCATCCCACGGTATCTACACCCTGGCTGCCCCTCTGGCCACGGGCCCCATCGCCTTGGCTCCAAGCTGCCAGTGCTGCTGGGTGGACAGACACCCTCTTCCGAGGCCTCCCCCTCCACGCGGCCCCAGGCGGGAGCGGATTCCTCGGCCACCCCCACCCCGTGACAGCCTGGTCCTCTCTCAGGGCAGCCCACACCCCCTGCAGGGGAGGTTCTCCTCCCTGTCCCGAGGCCCTCACTCATGGCTCTGACCGCCCTTCCCGGCGTGGGGTGAAGAAGCAGGGACACAGCGAGCCCTCCAAGCACAGCAGGCTTCCGTTCTGCAGGACCAGGTGGGAAAGGGGGCTTGGGCTTGGTTCCCAGGAAAAGCATAGCAGAGAAAAATAAAGAGGGAAAGCCATTAACTACTTATTTTCCCAGTAGTTACTCACCTAGAGCAACTACTGACACCATTTATATCACAGATACCATTTGCTAAGCACTGAGTCCCCTGAAAACTGCTCTGTATGCCTCAATGCCTACAGGGCCCAAGGTCCCCCTAAAGCCCTGTAAGTAGGTCTTGCCCAGGTGAGAAGACAGAGGGGCTGAGGGTGTGATTCACTCTGCTCCAGCAGGGAGGGTGGGAGGAGCCAGGGCTGGGCAGGGCTCTGTGTCTCAGCTGGCCACATCTGCCCAGGGCCCGAGGCCTCCAGGCTCACCCGCTTCCCATCTTTCTATGATGCCATCCACACCGTGCTAATGCCTTCTTACCTACTGCGTTTTGAATATGTCTATAATGCGTAAGATGCCATGCAACTATTTTAGTACCTATTATATTCCATACCATGAAATGCTCATGTTCAGTGAATATTAGCCAAACACATGCGTGTCATTCACTTCTATGTTTTTATTATACTATTTTTCATAAATGAAATTTGCAAATAAGAAAAAATCATGTATGCAACCAGCCTGGTTAATCTGTACCTCCTGCTGTCATATACATATCATAAACGTACTAAATCTCATACTGAAATGGATATAGAGCCCGGGGTCGTGAGAATTCAGCAAGAGATCTACGTTGAGAGCAAGCAGTGTCACTGGGTATGCAGGGAGGGTGGAGGAGATTCCAGCCCAGTTCAAGGTAGCACTAACTAGCAGCTAAGTCTACACGTCTCCTGGCTTTTGTGTCAGCTTTGGATTTAGCTTCTAATTGAATCTTTCCTACAAAAGATGGGGGAACACCATAGGAAGGCTGATGAGAATTTTTAGAACCATGCTTCTCTTCCCAATACTGCCAATCTATAAATAAACACATTTTTCTTTCACGAATAAATGAATAAAGAAAAAATAAAATTGTATAAGGTAAAAAAGTAAGCAAATTACTTTATAATTTACCACTTATAAATAAACAAAAACTACTTCTTAAAACAGGTGATAGACCATTGCTACTGGTTGTTTTATTCCTTAAAATGGACGTATATTCAGTTCATACTTAGGTACGCAGTGTCTCCTTGACAATAAAAGCTAGAAGAAACAGCCAGGCTTGCTGGCACACACCTGTAATCCCAGAGGCAGGAGGATCGCAAGTTCAAGACCAGAGGCAGTTTGCATAACTTAGCGAGACCCTGTCTCAAAAAGTAAAAAACTGGACTGGAGGTGCAGCTCAGTGGTCCAGCACTTGCAAAGCATGCAGGCGCAAGGACCTGGGTTCAACCCCCAGTACCACACACACACACACACAAAAAAAAAAAAAAAAAAAAAAAAAATCCTAGAAGGAAGAGGAGGAGGTAGAGGTGGAAAGGAAAGGAAGAAATCCTAGGTATCAGAAAGTTCAGCTGCCACAGTGATACTGGTCCTGAACTGTGTGGACGTGTAACTGACCTGCCCCCCCCCCCCCACGGCTCCACCAGGACTCTTCCCAGGCCGTCTATGGCCGGCTGTCCCTAAGGACACCAGGGACCCTAGGGAAGTCCACTCAAGCAGTGTACTTTCTAGTGGAAGAACTAAATTCAATTTTAAAATCTCCTGGATGTTCCTTCAAAATGAAAAGATTTTCCCACGTTTGGTGTCTAGGTAATTGAGAGAGCAGGTGGCTAGGATTTTTAAATCCCCATTTAAAAAACCCTAGGGTTTAACTTTTCTACGGGTACTTGTTTCTGTATAGATTATAAGCTTCATTCTCTGCTGCAAGACTGTCTATTCGAAATGCACGGGGTGTCCACTAGCATACAGTTGCCACACGCCTCTGTCCCTTTGCTTTCCCACCAGTTCTGGCCCAGATGTTCCCCAGGCTCATCTCAGCTGACACTCGTAGCCCCAGCTCCTTCTCTTTCACCGGTGAGGTTGCTCAGTGTGTGAACGAACAGCCGTGCATTCCCACTCAGACTTGCCCCTTCCTTCTGGTCTGCGCTGGCAAGGGATGGAGTCCCCTCTCTGAAGCCAGTGGGCCGACTCCATTCTCACTGGCAAGGGGTCAGGGGCAGCCATGACAGAGTCAACTCTGGGTCACTCACTGGAAATGAGACCTTAGGGTCAAACTCGGGCTCTGTCTGCATCTTAGCAGCTGGGCCCAGGGCTGCCTCCCTGGACTGTGCAGATAACACTCCCATGAAGGACGCTTCAGAGGGACGATGGGAAGGGCTGGGCCATCCTGCAAGCCTGATGTCCTCCACAGGCTGTGGCTGTGACAGGGAGAAACCTGACTCCCAGGCTTCAGACAGACTAGTTCACCAGCTAATACGGCTGTGCTTTATTCACCTGCTGTCACACTGAAGGTCTTTTGGGGTCCCACTGACTCCTGGCCTGTGTCCTTGTGCGTATCAACCTGGGCGTGGGCAGAGGCACAAGTTTCCGGAGAACGCTGGACGGGGAAGCGTGGGGTCTCCAGGTCACTGGTGCCACCGTGGGTCCTGCACCTGCCCCAGGGGAAGTGGAATGGCGCCCTTTCGAGGCGCCCCCCAGTGAGGTGGGCCAAGGCCTGAAACTAGAAGCCGCTCCCATTTGGCCACTGTTTATCCCCTCATGCTATGCAAGGGCCACAATTTTCCACGCCTCCCACAGCATCAAAGGTGGGGTCAGGACTCAGTCTGGTAGGCTTAGTCCCCAAAGTAGCCCGTGGCCACGC
Source organism: Pedetes capensis (assembly GCA_007922755.1). Lineage (NCBI taxonomy): Eukaryota > Metazoa > Chordata > Mammalia > Rodentia > Pedetidae > Pedetes > Pedetes capensis. The sequence goes on from VMDO01009088.1 coordinate 66,517, forward strand.
AGACCTGGGGGCCGCAAGGCTCCAGGCCCTGCTCCTTGGGTGTCATAAAGGTGGCACAGCCCACAGGAGCCAGCAAGGCTCTGCCTGCCACCCTTTCCAGGTGCCCCGCAGCGACCTCTGTGGTCAGACCCTCAGGCGGCTCCGGGTTCTAATACGGATTTCTCCTGTCGCCAGGGGAGCGGATCGTCTTTTCTGCGTGTTTTGTCCTGGGCTCTCCTGTGACGGTTCGTGGTCACTGACTGTTTACTTGTCTGTTCGCATTCGCCTTACATGTTGGATCTACTCTTCAGGGCTTGCAGTTTTTGCGATTGACGTCTGTCAATCGACTTCAGTTTTTTCACCTCAGAGGCAGTGGGCAGAGTCCGAGGTAAGGCTGCCTTTCAGCGCAGGACTGTGTTTATTGAGAGAAAAGAGTGTTTATTAAGAGAAAAGAGCTACTCATTTCCTTTGTGGTGACTCAACTATTTGTCTTATTGATAGTTTACTTCTTCTCTTTTGAGATCCCTTTCCTGTGATTTATCTTCTTTCACGCTTTTCGAGTCTTGCTAGGTCCTCTTAATGATATACCAGCTGGGTGTCCCTGTGCTGGCCGAAGGAGCGCCTGCCCCACTGCGCGTGCCCAGCTGTGAACCTGCCCAGTAAAGGGACAGGCAGTGCCTTTCTTTCTGTTACTCAGGTCCACACGGGACCTTTTCTGAGGTCACCGTGCTGGGCCCTAGGGGAGGTGTAGCCAGCTTTGATTTCTCATCTCTGCTCCCCTTCTCAGCTTTGTCGGAACAGTTAGGATTATGGCAGGATTGTTTGCTTTTCAAAGAACCTTTCTCTAGAGTCCAGAAAACCAGTCCCTCCCAGCCAGGGCTGATAGCTTTGCACGTAAACACCCAGCGTGGCTGCAGGAAATCTGAGGGCCTTTACTTAGCTTGATTACATACATACAGGTGTCTGGCAGGGCGCGGATTTATTGAATTTTTAACTGTCAGTTAAAATAGAGAGTATTGAACTTTCTATTTCCGTAGCCTTTCCGAGCAAGGTCAATACCGTGTTATTTTAGTCTGGAGCTGAAAGCTGACGACGTCTGTCACCTGTCACCCGCCAGCTGATATCCATAATCCACACAATTCCCCGCTGTCAGGAGAGCAGACGCTACATGTTGCTTTGCTTCCCTGACGACGAAGACAGGACAGAAGCCTGGCCGGGAGGGACGTCAGAGGGAACAGCAGCCAGTACAGAGGGGTGCCTGTCCCCACACTGCATGCACGCACGGCACTGGCTGCTCCCTCTGCCTCCCCCATGGCGGGGGCCTCTGCCTGGCTTCTCTGCCAGTGGGGGACACCAGGCCGCCACCTGTGCCTCCATCAGACCCGAGGACGCTGGTCCTGCCTGGGCCGAGCCCAGTGTCAAGGCATCATGTCACTGTGCCAGCCCGGGTCCCCTTCCTTGTGATCTGGCACAAATTAAACCTCCCAGTGTCTGCTAGGCTGGGATTTAGCTCAATTGGCAGAGCGCTGCGCTGCAGTCTCTGAGGTCCCAAGTTCAATTCCCAGCACTGCAGAAATGGGAGAAGAGCCTGGTAATCCACTCCCAAGGCAATCCCGAAACAGTCAGCCATTGAAAACCCTATGAGGGTCGCTATGAGTCGGATACCGACTCGACAGCACCTAACAACAACAACACAACAACAAGTGTCTGCTAAAAGTGCTGGCCTTTTCCTCTCCAGGTGGCGGGTTCAGCATCTGGGGTGGCCTGGAGGAGGTAGGTCTGAGACGTCTGGGAGTCGGTCCACGGTGAAGACAGACAGGGTTCCTTCCAGGGCAAGTGCAGAGCAAGGAAGGCTGGCAGCCCCAGAAGGGCTCAGACTCGGCCAGTGGGGCCGGGAGTGAAGGACACTCCTCCTCAGGGCCACCAGGAGGGGTGGCTCTGCGCAGGGTGAAACCCAGGGGGACCCGGGAAGGCTGGGGCTGTCACACTGCAGAGGCGGAATTTCAGCTGGAGGCCCGGCTGCCCAAGAGGCTCCTGGGCACAGAGTAAGGGGCGAAAACACAGCTGAGCTGCAGGGCAGTACCCAGGAACTGTGAGGGACGGCGATGCCTCCCGCCACACCCATGAGCAGCATGCCGTAAGCAGTGGCCCGGGTCTCTCCTGTGGTCCCTAAATATGTCCACTGACCTTTCCTTAGGTCCCCACACCACCGGCTCACCTCCTCCCACTCCCCCAGCTGCTGGCCTCTGCAGCCCCTCAAGGCTCCCCCGGGTCACTCATGCAGGAGTCCTGGGCACCGACTCCTCCCCTCCCCTGCCTGTCCAGTGTGGCAGGGTCATGTGGTCTCTGCTCATCTCAGGACGCTAGCCTGCCCTGGCTTGGGGACATGATCCTAAGGAGCAGGGCCCCTCACGCTCCACTGCTGGCCCTGTACCCCTGTTTGAAGCCAACCTGCATACAGGGCCAGTCTGAGTGGGTTGGCCGGCCTTGGGGCCAGCGTCTGCAGAGGATTTGGACTGCGAATCCTTTGTGGTGGAAAGGTCGCACAGACGCCAAGCTTTGCAGTGCACAAAAGAGACACAGGCTTCCCTCCTGTCCGGACCCTGCCTTTAACTCAAGCCAACAGCTGGCAGCAGCCTTTCGGAAGCGCAAAATCTCAGCCCCAGGCTGCTGTGGCAGAGGCACTGGGTGAGGACATGGGCCGTCTGCTAAGCCTTGGGACGTCTTCCCGGTTCCGTGCTCCGGGGTCCTGGAAAGGCGGCCAGGGCCAGGGGCCGTCTCCAGCCTCATGGGCTCCTCCAGCTCGGCTCGCAGGGAGCCTGGCCCAGCACAGCTCAAGTGCGGTCCACCACCGAGCCCTCGAACCAACCCTCACTGGCAGGCTCCAGCTGGTCCTGGTCCCCCTCGAGCTCCCTCCCAGCCCCCAGGCCCTACAGACCCTTCCCTGGCGGTCCCTGGCCAGGCTCTCTCACTGCTTGGGGACTCTACACCCAGAGCCCACTCTATGGTCCTCTCAGAGCCCCACTTCAGAACCAGGGCAGGGACCTAGGGGAGTCACTGAAATGCCACCCCATCTTCCCACGGTCTTCAGAGCTTCCCCCAACCTCTTGCACGTCCCCCACCCACCGCGTCCCTCTTCCAAAGGCCAGGTTCTGATTCCAGCGCACCCCAACCGGCCTCTAGGAATGAGTGACGGGGACCAGTGCCAGCCCAGGGGCTGCTCTGCCCCACAATCAAACTGAATGCTCTGTGTGCCCCGAGCCCCATGTCTCCCTCTGATGGTGGCACTGGGAGGCACCTGGAGGTGGCAGAGCCCAGGCCCCCGCCTGCCTGTCCAGAGGGAGGGAGCCCTCGGAGGCCTCACAGGTGGAGGCAGCAGACGGCAGAGGGTCACAGGCGGGCACAAGGGTGGAGAAGGCCAGGGAGGCCTGACAAGGGGCGGGTCTTCCGGGCAGGGGGTGATAAGCGGAAAGGAGCTGGGGAGAGGGGGAAGGGAGGCAGGAAGGAAGAAGTGAAGAGAAGGGTGGGTGGTCAGAAGGGCTGGATGACCACGCGGCAGCTGGGGACAGGGGACAGGGCTGCAGAATGGGGCAAGGGCTCCCTGAGCCTCACGTGAGCGTGATGTGTGCAGACCCCCACGCAACCCCAGTGCAGCACCCCCGGGGGTCTCAGTCAAAAGGAACCTGTCTGGTTAGTTGTGCTCTATCCAATATGGTGGCCACCAGCTTCAAGTGGGTATTCAAACTTAAGTTAATCTAAATTAGGTAAAATAGCGTTCACTTTGGCAGCATGTATACTAAAATTGGAACCACACAGAGAGGATTATGTCTGAACAGGCATTTCCAAGTTCCTTCCAAAGAAAGGGGCCACAGACCTCACACCCCCATAAACGGTAGGAACCCCGAGCCTTGCGTGCTGCCTGGCAATTATTATATGCACTGCCAATCAAATCATGAAAGACAGCAAGTCAATCCGATATATAATTATTAATTAAACGAGTTTGAACTTCTATTAACATTTCTTCTTCTTTAAATTGCCTATTTACACCCTTCATTAATTTTGTGTTTTGCCATTAGAATGTGTCCTATTCAGTGCTGGGAATGCTTTGTCCACCATGGGCACTGGACTCTGGGGTTTCTGAATGTGCTCCAGACCTTCTTTCAGCAAGACCCAGACCAGCTCTGGCCAGCGGGTCCACCCTCACTGCGAATGCCTCCTGGATCTCTAGGACATTTGGAATCTGACCGTCTGTGTCTGTGCTGACCACATGCAGCTGTTGATCACTTGAAGCGGGGCTAGCACCTAATTTTTTTATTTTACCTAATTTTTTCCCCTTTATTGGTAAATGTTGGTGGGGTACAGAGTAATACAGCATTGGCTTTTTCCATTATGCAACTATTACATCACTTCTGGTTACACTTTTATCAACTTACAAGTTTTATGGAATCTTTTGACTAATATGTAGTAAAGCTCACATGGGAGTTTGGGTTATGTTCCCCTATTTTTCCCATGTACTCAAAAATATGGATTGTTGCACAAATTTGCATGTCATCCTTGCACAGGAGCCATGCTAATCCTTTCTGTGTGGCTCCAATTTCAGTAAATATGCTGCCGAAGCGAGCTCTATTTTACTTAATTTAACGTAAGTTTGAATAGCCACTTGGAGCTGGGGGCCACCATATTGGATAGAGCAGCCACAGCAATTGCAAAGCCAGCAATTTCAATCTCGGCTGGAGCTGCGACAGGAAAGTGAGAGAGAAAAAGAAAAAGATGGAAAAGAAGGAAAACATTTTTTCCCCACAACTTTCCAGCCAAATGGAGTCTATCCTTGTTGTTGTTGTTAGGTGCTGTCGAGTCGAGTCCTTATAGCGACTTATAGGTTTTCAATGGCTGACTGTTTCGGGATTGCCTCGGGAGTGGATTGCCACATCCTTCTCCCATTTTGCAGTGCTGGGAATCGAACTCGGGACCTCAGAGACTGTAGAGCAGCGCTCTACCAACTGAGCTAAATCCCTGCCCTGGAATCTATCCTAAACTCAGCAAATACTTCCTGAGTGATATCCTGAGAAAACATAAAGTAGACAGAGTTATTTGCCATCCTGGAGGTGCGTCAGGGTGGGAAGGGCGTCCAGATGGGAAAGTAAAAGACCACTATTAAGGAAGGCTCCCACTAACAGATATGAAATCAATCTTTATTGAGTGAATTTTGTTATTGTTGTTAGGTGCCGTCAAGTCGTGTCCGACTCATAGCAACCGTCGTAGGGTTTTCAATGGCAGATTATTTCAGGATTGCCTTGGGAGTGGGTTGCCACGTCCTTCTCCCATTTTTGCAGTGCTGGGAATCGAACTCAGGACCTCAGAGACTGCAGAGTGGTGCTCTACCAACTGAGCTAAATCCCAAGGCAATCCCAACACGGCCAATAGCCCGCAGGTCTCCTAACCTGCCATTCCACATGGACAGGCCTGTCCTGCCCAGGGCTGCCCAAGCGTGGGGCAGCAGGTCACAAGAGCAGAACAGGGTCAGGGGCCCGGCCAGAGCCAGCTGCCGTTCTCTTCCTGTGGGATTTCATGGGCACAGACACAGCTGCCCCCTCGCCCTGCCAGCACATACATGGGGCTCAGACCCTTCCCAGCTGCAGAGGCTGGGCAGCGGGGCCCCTTTCTCCGGCCCTGAACACGTTCTCCAGGGAGCCAGGAGTGAAGCCCAAAGGCAGGCACTCTGTGGCGGGGAGGCCTCCTGGCCGGGAGACCGTCCAGCCCTCCGCTCTGTCCGCTTCCCAGCGTCCAGGCTCGCTCAGAGCCACTGGAGACCACGGGCTGCCGAGAGAGGTGCCAGGCGGGCATCTGTTCTCGGTTGTCTCTGCAGCTCGGCCCCTTGCTGTTGGCACACACACAGAGGAGGCTTCGCGACTTTGCGCTTTCGAGAGGTGCCAGGCGCTGGCAGGGAGCTGGTGCTGTCTCCCTCATGCACGGACCCTGGTGGATGTTTGGTTCCCACCACCTCTCCCGCCACTCCATACGGTGGCCCCACGTCACCTTGTGGCCCTGGGAAGGCTGCAGGAGAGGCCGCTTCCCCACGTGCTGCCGTCCTCCTTGCAGCTGCCCTGGCACGGCAAGGCAGGTGACAGTTCCCCAGGACTCCAAAGAACACACCCCCAGCCCTGGCCACCTACACGAGAAAGTAGTGTCCACACGAGACCCATCACCTGCCCACACCAGGCAATGCTGAGCCCTGGGGACAAGACCCGGCCACGCCCCCAGGGACCCTGACCACCCAGATTATCTGAAACCCTCTCACCACCCACCTGGCTTATGGTTTGTGTGGGTGGTGTGTCCTGTCTTCCTCGGGCTCCTCTGGGAGCAATGGGGAAGCAGAGAGACCCGGTGCTCACCGAGCCCTGACCCTGCCTGGGCACATTTAACCCTGGGCCTCGCAAGTCCCCACTGCCCCTAGCCTCTGTGTCACAGGGAACTAGCTGAGACTCACCGCAGAGATCTGGACAGAGATGAGGACAGCTGCAGGGCCAGGACGGTGCGCCCAGCAAAGCCAGCATGCAGTTCGGACTCAGCCGGAGCCCCGTCCACAAGGCCTGCGGGTGCCCCGCCTGGAGAGAGCGCATGCCATGTCCCCTCGTCCGCCCTCCTGAGGCCTCCCACTGGGCTCTGCTCACACTTAGACCCCGCTAGCGGACACGGATGTGAGCCCAGTGACTGTGTGCTGAGTGCAGGGTGAGCGAGGGATGTGACACTTGGGACAGAGAAAAGAGAGGAGACAGGGCAGAGCAGGGCCATCCAGGGAGCGGAGACACCCAGGGAGGCCCAGGGCGTGGCCTTCCAGGTGTGTGCTCAGAGGTGCAGGTGGAGGGCATTCCCAGCATGCTCCTGTGTCAGCAGGGAGGCTGAGAAACAGCTGTCCCACAGGCGTCTGTATTAGTCTGTGCTCTCATTGCCATGATGAAACACTTGGGGCGGGGTGACTGTATAAAGACAAGGAGTTTATGTTGGCTTAGGCTCTGATCCACGGCTGCATCTGGTGATGGCTTCTTGCCTGCCTAGTCCTGAGGTGATGCCCAGCATGACACAGTTGACACAGGGAGGCGTGTATGTCCTCTGATCCCTCCGTCCCTTCCTATAAAGCCAGCAGGGCTCAGCTGGGGAGGCTCCTCCCCTCTGATCTTGTCCTAATCACCTCCCGGAGGCCCCACCTCCAGCCTCACTATCAGATCAAGCTTCGACCCCCTTCATCCCTCACAGTCAAGATCGAAATTCCACCCACGAACCCTTGGGGGGCACTTGAGCCAGGTCCACACCGTAGGAGTGTCCACATCCTAATCCTGGGTCCTGTCAACGTGACCTTTTAGGGCAAGGGGACTTCCTGGGTGTTGACAAAGATCCTGAGGGCCAGGGACCCCACCTCCCTTGCCCTCAGGTTTACGGATAAGCGTATGTATTACTCGATGTCTATTGTGTGCGCACGCGTGCCTGCGCGTTATGTGCGCCGCATCTACATCTCATCGGAAGCAACCACAGAATGGTGGCAAAGAGCAAAGCCCGCAAAGCCAGGCTGCCTGGTGTGGAACATCTGTGGCACTCCTCGTTGTGACCCAGAGCCTCAGCGTGCGTCCTCATCTGGAAACGAGAGGCGGGTGAAGGCGGCACGTCCTAACAAATATCCCCTGTTATCATCCTGTGAGTCAGGCATCAGGAGCAGTGCCTGGCACTCGGGGGCTGTGAGCTGGTCCCAAGGCCAGGAAAGCAAGGACAACTGCAGCTACAGCATGATGGCAGCCACCTCTCTCCCTCTCCATCTCCCCATAGACACACACACACACACACACACACACACACACACACACACACTACACATATGTTGCTGTTGTTAGGTGCCATCGAGTCGGTATCCGACTCATAGCGACCCTCATAGGGTTTTCAATGGCTGACTGTTTCGGGATTGCCTAGGGAGTGGATTGCCAGGCCCTTCTCCCATTTTTGCGGTGCTGGGAATCGAACTTGGGACCTCAGAGACTGCAGCGAAGCGCTCTACCAGCTGAGCTAAATCCCAGCCCACTACACATACATAGGCTTATTTTTAGGTGCTCTTGAGCCAGGGCCAATTCAGCAACCCTATGTGCAACCCTATGTGCAACATTGGGAGAAGGACCCAGCAACCCACTCCCAAAAATCAAGCCGCCATTGAAAACCCTATGAACAGCAGAGAAGCACTGACAATAGTGCTTTGCCTGTCAGACATAGGGTCGCTATGAGTCGAATAGCGACTCGATGGCACCTAACAACAACAACATGTGCAGCAGACAAAACCCTACCCAACACTGTGCCATGCACACTATCTCCTTATGTTTGAGCCCATTGTTGCAGCCACTATGTGTTTTCTCATTCTAGATCATGCCACATCAGCAAATAGAGGTCCCTGGGGCTTTACTCCATTGCTAACATTAAGATTGACATAGCAGGCTGGAATTTGGCTCAGTGGGTAGAGCGCTGCGCTGCAGTCTCTGAGGTCCCGAGTTCAATTCCCAGCACCGCAAAAAATGGGAGAAGGACCTGGCAATCCACTCCCAAGGCAATCCCGAAATAGTCAGCCATTGAAAAACCCTATGATGGTCGCTATGAGTCAGATACCGACTCGCCGGCACCTAACAACAACTACTTTGAGGAGACAATCTTCCCCAGTCATTTCTGCCAGCCTGGGAGCTCATTTTCTGGCACTGTATTTGTCTGTACTTCTCTGCTATTCATAGGGTTTTCAAGGGCTATTTGTTTTGAGAGTGGGCTGCCAGGTCCTTCTCCTTAGTCCGTCTTAGTCTAGAAGCTCAGCTGAAACCTGTGCACCCTGGGTGCCCCGCTGGTGTCTGAAATGTCGCTGGCATAGCTTTCAGCATCACACAGTGACGTGCAGACCCCCACAGCACGACAAGCTGATGTGGGGTACATTCACCACAAATGGAATACCTACTGCTGGCACAGTTGTGGGGAAGGAAGCACACGTTTTTCAGGTAGGAGGTTTTATTGTTCACACATTTTCAGGAACAGGCTTGAAGGGTCTGTGAGATCCCGAACATGGCCAATCCCTCTATGTTGGGTGCTCTGTCTCTCAGAAATACAGGCTCCGGCCCAAGGGAACTTAAGCACCAAGATGTTGGTGAGAAAACTGTCCTTGTGGGCAAAATGAAAATAGGGAGGAAGAAGAAAATCAAAGCCATAGAAATACCCTCCAATAGTTTCCTTTCTGAGAGCCACTGCGTAGTGTGGCGATTATACTCAAGAGTGTACAGAGCATTCAGCCAGGCGCAGGGGCGCACGCCCGTAATCCCAGCGGCTCGGGAGGTGGAGGCAGGAGGATCGCAAGTTTGAGACCAGAGGCGTCTGTGTAACTTAGCGAGACCCTGTCTCAAAAAGTAAAAAAAACGGGCTGGCGGTGCAGCTCAGTGGTCCAGCCCTTGCAGAGCATGCAGGTACGAGGCCCTGGGTCCAACCCTCAGTACCGGGAAAAAAAAAAAGAGTATATAGGGCATTTCTAAACCGCTGAGAGAGGACATTGTAAATGTTCTTGCCACAAAAATATGATAGGTATTTGAGGTGATGTGTGTGCTAATGGGCTTGATTTTTATTAGTCCACATCATATTCATAAATCATAACATCATTTTGTACCCAGTAAACATATACAACTATAACTTACCCATTTATGACTTCTGGGAGGCTCAGCCTGTGGTCCCTGTGTGCCACGGTGAAGGTGACTCGAGCTGTGGGGTGTATCACGCGTGTGGGGTACACCACGGTCAGCAAACCCCGAACTCTGAGAACAAAAACAAAATGGAGGAAATCAATCAAAGCACGTGTCAGCTTGATAGCATAACTTCACAGAGAGGAACTATTTTAAATGAATGTAAAACAGGGGTGTGTGCACCATCGTGATTACATCCTCAAGCTGAAGTGACTACTAACCTCTCCCCTGAACAGATGGCCGGCATTTAGCTCAGTTGGTAGAGCACCGCTCTGCAGTCTCTGAGGTCCAGAGTTGGATTCCCAGCACCGCAAAAACGGGAGAAGGATGTGACAACCCACTCCCGAGGCAATCCTGAAAACAGTCAGCCATTGAAAACCCTACGAGGGTTGCTGTGAGTCGGACTTGACGGCTCCTAACAACAACAACCTGAACAGATGGTTAGTGACCATCTCAGTACTTTCTTCTTGCTGTGGTGTACAGGAGTTTGAGCTGCACACTGCTCAGAACAGACATCTATAGGATTTTGCCCAATAAACAAGCTGAGTTGCAGTGGCGCAGGGAGCCTATGAGTTGGATCCGACTCAACACCTATGGGAGAAGGACCTGGCAATCCACTCCCAAGGCAATCCCGAAACAGTCAGCCATTGAAAACCCTATGAGGGTCGCTATGAGTCGGATATCGACTTGGCGGCACCTAACAACAACAACAACAACAGCACCTAACAAGGGACCCTTGCAGAGTCCTCCTGGGGTGTGTGTTTATGCCCACAGAGGGATGAGGACGACACCCCTGCTGCCACCCCTCAGGGTTGGCTTCGAGGGAGAGGCTCAGCGGGGATCTGATGTTGCAGCTGCCGCAGGCGTCGCTCTGGGATCCAGACCCGGTGCTAGGTGAGTCAGAGGAGCCGGCCTCGCGCTGCACCCATGACTCCAGGGTCGCATGGTCCTAGGACGCCCACCCCAGAGGAGGGCAGGCAGACAACACTTCCTAATGCACACTGGCCACCTGGTCACACAGCGTGTCCAGAGGCCAGAATTTCTCTGTGATGATAAATATGGCAGATTCCAAGGGCTCTTGTGAATCCCCAGCAGCGAGTCAGCAGGCACAGCTCTAAGGTGAGCTAGGAGCACGGCGTGGCGGTGCAGGCCTGCTGTCCCAGCACTTAGAAGGAAGGCTGAGGCGGGAGGGCCAGAGCCCCAGGCCAGCCCGGGCCACATAGGAAGACTCTAAGGAAGGAAGAAGGAAGGAAGGAAGGAGGGAGGGAGGGAGGAAGGAAGGAATGAAGGAAAGAAAAAGGAAGGAAAGGAAGGAAGGAGAAGGAAGGAAGGAAGGAAAAAGGAAGGAAAGGAAGAAAGGAAGAAGGAAGGAAGGAAGGGAGGGAGGGAGGAAGGAATGAAGGAAGGGAGGGAGGGAGGAAGGAAGGAAGGAAGGAAGGAAAAAGGAAGGAAAGGAAGGAAGGAAGGAGAGCGAGGGAGAGAGAGGATATTTTGACTGCTAGGGTTTAGATCTAAACACTTACCAAAGGTCATGTGTTTGAACACTGGGTCTCCAGCTGGTCGCACCATCCTGGAAGCTTGGGGGACTTTGGGAGGGGGGATTCTAGCTTTATGGAAGTGGACCCCTGGTGGTGGGTCAGGACTTCTGAGGTTTCTATGGAAACATATAACGTTGACCAATGAATGCTCCCAGAGACTTCCATTATAAATTTTCCTCTTAACTCCTATAGGTCATGTCCTGGATCTTTCATTTACTTACCTACTTATATATTTAATTGTTCTTGCAAGCCTGGGATTGACACAGTGTCTGCAACAATGGGTTTAAACGTAAATAAGACCGTGTGCCTGGCACAGAATCAAGGAGTGTTTTGTTCTATTGTATGTAGGGTCACCATGAGTTGGATCCGACTCAACAGCACCTAACAACAACAACAACAGGCAAGTGTTCTAGCACTGAGATGCACCCCAAGCCCTTTTTATTTTTTACTTTTTGAATCAGGGTTTTGCTAAGTTGCTCAGGTTTTCTCTCACCTCTAATTTGTGATCCTCCTGCCTCTGTGTTCCTCAGGGCTTGGAATGGCAGGTACACCCCATGACACCTGGCCCTGACATATGCCTCTATCTGCGTTTCTCAGGCTCTCCCTGTATAGAAGTTACTGTCTCATTTTATCTCATGGCCAACTCAGGAGGTAAGTTCCAGTATTATCTCATAGGGGAAACTGAGGCAGAGAGGTGTGGCTTGCCCAGATCTCTCAGTCTTTGGGGTCCTTGCTTGCCCTGAGTTCTGCCTTCCTTCCTAGCTATGTGGGTGCCATGGTGCCTGCCAGGGGCTGCCTCCACTGAAGGTCGTCTTTGCCCCTCATACGGCCAGGCTTTGACCCAGACTTGCTGTGAGACCCCACAATGAAGAAACCAACCCTCCCTCCCCAGGACTGAGTATGGGGTGCAGAGCCAGTGTGCACAGAGAAGGGGCTTAATCCACGCACCACGCACATCCCCCACGGCAGCCCTGGCACCGTCCTCTCTTGCATCCAGATAAACCCACCGCTGGGCTTGGGGCTGTGTCTGGAGGGCAGAGCCCTGGCCTGGAGGGCTCGCTTGGTCCCAAGCCTAGCACTGAAAAACAAAAGCAGAAACCTCTGGACTGGGCATTGGCCCCCCGGGGGCCTCTCTGGCACCCCAAAGGCAGGTCAGTGCTGAAATCATAGTGGCTGACACTGTGGGCTTCGGTCCTCTGGGCATCGGAAAGAGCAGCCACCCTGACCCCATGGACAGGAAAGACAGAAGGTCAGGGCCCCACCCCACCAACTGTCCAGAAGGGGACCCCTGACAACGCCTGCCCGCCGAGAGACCTCACCTCCTGACGGGTTTTCAGCCGCCCTGCCATTTTCTCCCAAATTGAAGCATCTTACTATCAACAGAGTTGAGAAAGGTGTGCGTCAGGGCTGTATACTTTCACCCTATCTCTTCAATTTGTACGCTGAGCAAATAATCCGAGAAGCTGGACTTTATGAGGAAGACCGTGGCATCAGGATTGAAGGAAGACTCATTAACAACCTGCGTTATGCTGATGACACCACTTTGCTTGCTGAAAATGAAGAGGATTTAAAACATTTACTGATGAAGATCAAAGATCATAGCCTTCAATATGGGTTACGACTAAACATCAACAAAACAAAAATCCTTACGACTGGGTCAGCACGCAACTTCACAATAAATGGAGAAAAGGTTGAGGTTGTCCAAGATTTTGCTTTGCTTGGCTCTATAATCAACACCCATGGAAGCAGCAGTCAAGAAATCAAAAGACGCATTGCTCTAGGAAAAGCTGTGGCAAAAGATCTCTTTAGAGTATTGAAAAGCAAAGATGTCACATTGAAGACGAAGGTGTGTCTGACTCATGCCATGGTATTTTCAGTCGCATCATATGGTTGTGAAAGCTGGACATTGAACAAGAGA
>VMDO01009089.1:0-79489 GCA_007922755.1 Pedetes capensis
TCTTAAAAAAACCAACATGTGATGGAACATATCAAGAATCAAAATATTTCCCCTAAAAATATAAAAGTATTAACATTTCAGAAAGAATATGAATAAGTGGGTAATCATAACTTAACAACATTAGATAAGGAAAAGTTAATAATTACATTTTCTCCAGGGAGTAAGAATATACTTTTAAATAGTATAAATGACATTAAAAATAAGCACTTTAACAATTGAAAAACACTACTAATATTTGAAAACAAATAGCACATAAGAGAAAAAAAATACTAGGAAATATGATTTTCTGTTTTATATGTGCTGTACTGGTCACCAAAATTTCCCTGAAGGAAACCCAAAATCATTTTTACACAAAGTCTCCAAGAGAATATAGAAAGTATGACTGTCAATATATCCATAAAAATTGTATTAAAGAGCTATCTTTAAAAGATTGAAACAAGCAAAATTATCTAAATAATATGATACAAAATATGCTAAATATAACATTATCTCATTGTAATTATTAGTATGTTGAACAGATGATGCATCACTGCCAAATTTAGTTTATCCAAAGACAAAAACGTTGGCTGGAGGTGTAGCTCAGTGGTAGAGCTCATGATTACTTATATAAAGCCCAGATCCAATGCCTAGCACCAGAAAATACCTACCAACCAAATAAAAGCAGTACTTGTTTAACATTTGAAAGCAATCACTATAATTTACAACTCCAAGAAAAAGGAACACGAATACCATAGATTAATAGTCTTTGTATACAGAAATAACCCATCTAAAGCTTGATATCCATGAGTTTTCTTAAAATACTGAGTGAATTGATAATAAAATAAAATTTCTTTAATTTAGTAAAAATACATACAAAAGTTTTATAGTAAGCATCATACCTAGTTATGAAATATTCCAACCTTTTGGTTTGGGATCAGAAATTACACAAGTTTTCTGAAGTAAATCTATATGTATTTAAATTTGTAACATCAGCCTTAGCTATTACGATTATGTAAGAAGACAAGAAAAGCTTTCAACTGTCCTAATTTTTAAATAATAATTTTGTCCTGAGAAAATCCAAAGAGAATCTACCAAGAAAAATTTACGAGAATTAGTAATTTTGGTAAAGGTGCCTAATCTAAAGCCCTGTGCACATTTTGCATATTGAGTTCTTAACAGAGAAATAACAGAAAGTTGAGGCAGATAAAAATGATCATAAAACATATCATTCATAAAGGAATAAATTATGGAAAAATATGCAAAACCAGCACACTGAAAATGACATATTAGAAGAAATTAATGAAAACTGAAAGAAATGAATAAATATGCCACATCTTACTTGAGATACTCAATAGTGGTGAGATAGAAATTCTTCTATACTTGATATACACACACACACACATATATGTGTGTGTATATATATATATATACACACATATATGTGTGTACATATATGTGTATATATGTATATATATGTGTATATATTACAGTCAAAAATAAGAAATAATAAGATAATATTAAAATGATTCTGTAAAAAGTAAGATCAGATATTATGTTTTATTTTAAGGCATATATTAACTAAATCATTATTAGTTTGGAAACCCTGATAAAGAGAATGTAGACTGAAATAGAAATCTCTGAAATGTATCTACCTTACTGACAGTTAAGATAAAAAAGTTGTGTTATGTAATGACAATTAGTGTCAAGATTAGGCTCAGGCCGGGCAGAGATCAGAGCCTTGCCCAGACACCACGTGATTATCATGGACCCACGGGACCGGGTTGGTGCAATGGCTGGAGGTGCCAAAGAAGGACCTCGGGAGACCTTCTACAGGAAACAGGAAGGGAAGGTTTATTGGGTTACTCCCCAAGTAGGGTGCAACAAGCAAGCAGCCCCTGACAAGTGCTAAAGTGCTGGCTCTAAGCCTACAGCATTCCTTGCTGCAGGCTGAGTGCTGGAACAGCTCAGCCTTAAAGGCACAGATACAGCAGCCAGTGCTCCGCTGGGCTGGAGTTGGTCTTGACTATCGCAGCTCGCCTTCTCTGCCTCCCTCCTTCCCAAGGATGGGAAGAATTGGGAGGTTCTTCGTGGCTTGCTTGTAGCCTTCAGCCCTTCGGGGGTCCCTGGTCTTCACGCTTTGGCTTGATTGAAGGTCTTCCGCTGTGTTAGGGAGCACTGGTTCGAGGTGATGGAGTGCAGGTAGCAGTTGAGGGATGGAGAATGGTGGTAGGGTAAAGGGGTCGGGGAGCCCTGCTTATATAGGGTCCTGGAGGGGAGCATGCCTTGGGATTAGCCAATCAGGACACACTCCTGGAAGGTACAGCAGGTAATGTGTCATACCTGCCAGGTAGGGGCAGTTATTTAACTGGGATGCCAAGGATAGCCAATCAGGGTTAAGGTAGTTGAGGCTGGTCAGGGGCCATCTTTGCTCACTCGATGGGAGGGGTAGGAGTGAGTGAGTGAGATGTGGCCCTGGGGTCAACTAGGGGTCAGTCTCTCAGGCTAGTATGAGGGACCCTAGTTATGGGGTAGATTTAAAAAGTTCCCAACAAGTTAGGATTTTAAAAATGCAACAATATGTTGATGAAAAGATTTTCATAAATTGTATTGTTTCAGTAAGATAATTATTTAAAACAATCATTACCTTTTATTTACAACTAAAACAGACACCCTTCACATAAGCCATACAAAATTATTCCTAGATTAAGTTAATATCTAAATGTTGAAATAACAACTAATAAATGTTCAAAGAAAAAACCTTCGTGAATTTGTGTGAGACACAAGTAAAAATGACATGTACTGTACAAATTATAAATAAAAGCATGGATAAATTGTTGTTGTTAGGTGATATCCTTTGAGGGTACATGAACCTCAATAATGTTAGAAGTCTATTCTTCTCTGACCATGTTTTCCCTCATGGGCTTTAAGTTATGACATATTTCCTTGGCATGTATGAATCAGCAAGCACCAGATAAATGAAATGGAAAATAGATCATCTATAAATTCAAAGAAGTGATGTTTCAGTCTAGACTTTCCCTCAGGGATTGACTTGGACATATTACGATAGTCTATTTTTCTAGTTGCCATTTGTATTAGTTAGTTTTTGAAATGATGGCCAAATACCTAAAAGAAAAATCTTAAAAGGAGGAGGGATTTACGTTGACTCAAAATTTCAGTGCCTGCAACTGTAGCCCTGTGGCATCCGATCCCATCAGATCTCGGAAGCTAAGCAGGGTCGGACCTGGTTAGTACCTGGATGGGAGACCGCCTGGGAACAACAAAGCTGTAGGCTTGGGAGAAGGACCTGCAACCCCCTCCCAAAAATCAATCTGCCATTGAAAACCCTATGAACAGCAGAGAAGCACTGACAATAGTGTTTCCCCTGTTGTACAGAGGGTCGATATGAGTCGGATACCGACTCGACGGCACTTGACAACAACAACAACAAAATTTCAGTGTCCAGTGCAAAGGTGCTTGGTTCTATGTGCTTGGGTAAAACATCATGGTGGCAGGATCATGTGACAGAGTACAGCTATTATAATAAGGGAAGACAGGAAGCAGAGTGAGGCAGGAAGTATCCAGAGGTGATATCCTCCCAAAAGCCCATCCCCAGTGACCTACATCTCCAGCTAGCCCCCACTTCCTGAAAGTTCTACAACCTCCCATAATAACATCAAATTCTGGGAAACAAACTTTCAAATCCTGAGCCCATGGGAAACATTCACATTCAAACCATAATAGTGTAACTATAATAAAGTACCTGAGGTGATCTACTTTTGAATATTTTGTTGAGTTCATAATTCTGGAGATTCAAGGGCTTGGTGCTGGCATTAGTTTGACTCTGTTAAGGACCACATGACAGGTAACAATGGCAGGAATAGATGTGAGAGGAAGAATTGCATCTTTAAAACAAGAAAACAGTATTAGTAATGACTTGTTTTCACATTGCTAAATTATTACCACGAGAAATTTTATGAAGGTGGTGTCTTAATTATTCCAAAATATACCTATAAATAAAATTACAAGAATTCTT
This sequence comes from Pedetes capensis, assembly GCA_007922755.1. Taxonomy (NCBI): domain Eukaryota; kingdom Metazoa; phylum Chordata; class Mammalia; order Rodentia; family Pedetidae; genus Pedetes; species Pedetes capensis. Next base: position 4,013 of record VMDO01009089.1, read on the forward strand.
CCATTAGTTTGTTTGAAGAACTAATCTTGAAGGAGTAATTAAAAAGCTTCCTTTTTAAGTGTATATTAAATAAATCAAATATCATGATGTTGTAAACATTCGTTATAGATTTATTTTGATATTTGTCCTGCATAAATTACAGATATATGCATAATCTCATATTTAAAGATCTAATAATATTCTATAGGGCACATAATCATGTACTACTAACATGGTTCAGATAATAAAATGATTTATAAATGAACAAATAAATTGCCTGATTTATAAATAAACAAACCATTATCAAATTCATTCTTTATCTCCTTTTGGTCATGGAAATTAACTTTTGTAACTTCATTACATTTAAGATTTATGTTTACTGGCATGCTGGGGTGGCTCACACCTGTAATCCCAGCAACCTGGGAGGTAGAGGCAGAAGGATCACAGGTTCCAGGGCAAAGGCAGGCTGTGTAACTTAACTAGACCCTATCTTAAAATAAAAAATTTAAAAATGGGTCGTGGGTTCAGATCAGCGGTAGAACACTTGCAAATTATGACAAATCTGTAGGTTCAAGCCCCCAGTACTGTAAAAATACAATTTTTATGTTACTAATTTTCAAATATTTCCATTATTATCAGAATATATTTTAATATATTCAGAAAGAACATATCTAAAATATTTTATGTTATATGAGAGACTAAATTCTTGACTATGGATTTTTTATGTCTTACTATTTATTCATTTGTTTGTTTATCTGCACTTGGAGGTAGAACCCAGGGCCTGACACATGCCATGCAAGTGCTCTAACACTGTGCTGAATCCTCAGTCTCCTTTTTAATTATTTATCTTGATACAATATCTCACAAAGTTGTACAAGCTCCCTTTGGCCTCAAGCTCATGATCTTCCTGTCTCAGCCCATTGAGTTGCTGGGATTACACTCATGCATCATGGTTCCCAAATAACTATGGCCATAGTTATTCAAATAGCTACTGAGAAATTTTTGGATATTATCATTTCAAGTTCAGGAGGTACTTGGATATTCAATATCAATTTGTGACCAAACTGCAAAATAAAGGATATATGCCATATATTTTATTGGTACCTTTGTGACTCACATAAATAGACAGCAAAGTCTAGCCAAGTAGTACATTGTAAAGATAAGAGCACACAATAAGCATGAAATTCTCCCTCTTCTCTGTTGTCTGAACTGCTTGAATAAAAATGTGATAAATATCTATTTACATAATAGATATAAGTATATATTTAAATTTAAGTGGCTGTACTATAACTGTCAAAAAGAAAAAAAAAGGTTAAAATACTCCATACATATAATTTCAGTGAGATGATATAATAGAGAAATTTAAACAATTGTGGAACTGCCTACCTATGAGTTTTTGTGATGAAAACATATAATCATTTTATTGCTTAAACCAATACTAGTGAGAAGATTCTGTTACTTGCAGCTCAATGCACCTTAATTGATGTATACTTGACTTTAATCTCTATGTACTTAACCTTAACAATTTTTCTCTTCATAATTATCTATTTAAAGATTTTTATAAAAGTTAAATAGATTGGAAGTTATTGGAAAACTCTCACACATACCACTGAATGTAAAGAATACCATGAGACTTCTCTGATCTATGTTGGTACAAATAATACTATTCTCATGATAACCCAAGTCAATAAAAATTGTGATTATTATAACAATTTTTTACAATTAATGGTATACACATTTGAGGAGTGCAAAATGACTGGGATAGAGGGTTCTAATTGAGTTTATCCAGAATACTTACCATATCTTCTGATCCAAGCACTTTCTCTCCTTGGTAGTTAGGAATTTGAGTTTATCAGAACCAAAAGTTTTGTATGTGCAGAGGAGTGTTCACATTTCATAGGTGAATTTCAGAAAACAATAATGAGCAGGGCCTCTTCTCTTTTCACACCTATGTGGAAAACAAAAGCATTACCCTGATAAGGAACATATCACCATCTACCTAATTCAAAGAATACACAACATGTAAAAAAACATACTTTTAATCCCACATTGAATCCAATGAAATTAACCTGCTGGGTCCTCCCCTGGAAGGAAAGAATACCTGATTAAAATGTTCCAATATTACCAACAAGAAAGATGCACAAGATCTTTAGACTTGATTTGAGTTTTAAAAATGATCTACATTAAAATAACTATTACCTCAACTAATTGTTGTTGACTGCTGTTGAGTTGGATCCCACTCACAGAGACCCTATATACAACAGAATGAAATTCTAATAAACACTGTCCCTTGCACACAATTTTTTATGTTGAGCCCAATGTTGCAACAACTATGTTTCTTCTTATTTTGAGTTGTGCCACATCAGCAAAAGAGGATCCAGGGGCTTTACTCCATTCTCATCATTAAGGTCAATTCTACATTGTGGAAGTAAATCTTCCTAAGTTGTTCCTTGAGTACCTTCCAGCCAGGGGCCTCATTTTCTGGCACTATATTAGACCATTCTTCTTTGCTATTCATATGGTTTTCAATAACCACTTGTTTTGGGAGTGAGATGCTAAGTCTTTCTCCCTAGTTTGTCTTAGACTGGAAGATCAGCTGAAACTTGTCCACCATGGATACTCCTGCTGGTATCTGAAATACTTGCTGTGGTTCTTGTTAGGTGACCCCCAATTGGGTACAAGTAATTAGGGATGCTAAGTAAAACAAAATAAAATACTCCCTGATTCTGTGCCAGGCACACAATCTTTTTATACTTAAGCCCACTGTTGCAGATACTATGTCAATCTATCTAGTTGAGGATCTTCCTTTTTTTGTTGTTGTTGTTGACTTGCCATCCTCCCAAACATGGATTGAGCCCTCCTGACAATAAGTCCAAAATACCACAGAGGTATTCCAGCCATCCCAGGTTCCAATGAGCATTCCTGTTGTACTTCTTCTAGCACAGCCTGTTGATTCTTTCGGCAGTCCATGGTGTACTAAATACTCATTTCAAACACAATAATTTAAATGCATCTTTTCTCCTCTCTCCCTTATTCAATGCCCAACTTTCACAAACATATGATAAGACTGAAAGTACCATGGCATGAGCCAGGCACACCTTCATCTTCAATGTGACATCATTTCTTTTCAGCAATTTAAAGAGGGCTTTTTCAAAAGCTACTCCCAGTGCAATGGGGAAGTCTTTTGATTCTTGACTGCTGCTTCCATGGGTGCTGATAATAGAACCAAGTAAAGAAATCATGGACAACTTCAATCTTTTCTCCATTTACAATGGAGTTGCTTAATGAATAAACTGTAAGCATTTTTGCTTTTTTGATGTTGAGGCACAATCCATATTGAAAGCCATATTTTTTGATTTTGATCAGCAAATATTTCAAATCCTTTTCACTTTCAGCAAGCAAGTTTGTATCATCTCCATAATGCAGGTTGTTAATGAGTCTTCTTATCAAGATGTCATGTTCTGCTCATAAAGTCCAGCTTCTCAAATTATTTGCTCAGCATACAGATTGAAGAGCTATGGTGAAAGGATACAACTATGATGCAAGCCTTTCTCGACTTTAAGCCAGACAATGATTCCTTGTTCTGTTTGAATGATTGCCTCCTGGTCCATGTGCAGATTCCTGATGAGTGAAACTACGTGCTCTGGTATTCCCATTCTTCACAATATTATCAATAATTTATTGTGATCCTCACAATAAAATGCTTTTGCATAGTCAATAAAACATAGAGAGACATCTTTCTCATATTCTCTGTTTTTGGCTAATATCCACCTGACAGCAACATTGATGTCCCTGCTTCCATGCTCTCTTCTGAATCCAGCTTGATTTTCTAGCAGTTCCCTGTGGATATACTGCTGCAGTCACTTTTGAGTGATCTTAAGCAATATTTTACTTGCTTGTGATATTAATGATATGGTTAAATAAGTTCCACATTTAATTGGATTTCCATTTTGGGGAATAGGCAAAAATATGGAGCTCTTCTTGTCAGTTAGCCAGGTAATGTTTTCCAAAATTCTTGGCATAAAGAAGTTAGCACCTTCAGTGCTGCATCTTTTGGTTGAAACATCTTTTGGTTTTCCATCAGTTCCTGGAGCCTTGTGTTATACCAATTACTTCAAGACAGCTTTCACTCTTTCTACAGCACTACTGGTTCCTGATCATACGCAACCTCTTGAAATGGTTGTTCACCCATCAATTATTGTTTGTATAATGACTCTATGTATTCCTTCCATCTTCTTTTGATATTTCCTGTATCATTTATTTTCCCTGTAGAATTCATCACTATTGCCACATGAGGCTTGAATATTTTTCCTCGATTCCTTAAGCTTGAAAAAAAAAAAAACAAGGGTGTGTTCATCCATTTTTTTTTTCTATCTCCAGATTTTGTATGGTTTATTATAATATTTGATTTTGTCTTCTTGGGTTGCCCTTTGAAATTTTCTGTTTAGTTCTTTAACTTCATCATTACTTTTACTTTAGCTGCTTGACATTCAAAGCCTGGTTTCAGAGTCTTGTTTGACATATAATTTGCTCTTTTCTTTTTTGCCTTTTAAACAACCTTTTGTGTTCTTCATGAATGATGTCTTTGACATCATGTCACAACTTATCTGGTCTTCTATCGATGTCATGTAACAAATCAAATCTATTCTTGAGGTGGTCTCTGAACTCAGGTGGGATATACTCAAGGTCATATCTTGGCTCTTGTACACTTGCTCCAATTTTAGTCTGTTTGCACTTGAATCTGTGTATGAACAGTTGATGGTCTGAGGTACAATCATCTGGTTTTTTTCTCAGTTTTGATATTGCACTTTTCCACTGTCTTTCCAAAAATGTAGTCAATTTGGCTCTTTTTTCAATCTTTTGACTTCCATTTGTGTAGTCAACATTTATGTTGGTGAAAAAAATGCATTTGCATGAAAATGTCATTGGTCTGTCAATATATTGTCATGCAGTCTCCAGCATCTCTTTTTGTAACTAAGGCCATATTTTCCAACTACTGAGACTTCTTCCTTGTTTCTAGGTTTTGCTTTCCAGTTGCTAGTAATTATCAATCAACCTGATGGCATATTTGATCCATTTCAGATTTCAGAAGTTGGTAAAAATCTTTCTTATCTTCATTTCTAGCCTTAATATTGGGTGTGTAAATTTGAATAACAGTTATATGAACTAGCCTTCCTTGTAGGCGTATGGATAGTATTGTATCAATCTGTACTTCAGGACAGATCTTGAGATGTCTTTTTTGATGATGAATACAACTTTGTCTTTAATATGTCATTCTCATCATAGTAGACCATAAGATTATCTGATTCAAAATGGTCCATGACAGTACAGTTTAACTCACTAATGCCTATATTTTCAATGTTTTATTTTCCATTTACCTTTTGATGATTTCCAGTTTTCCTAGATTCATACTATGCATACTCCACATTCCAATTACTAATGGCTGTTTACAGTTGTTTCTTCTACAGTTGAGTCATGTCACATTAGCAAATGTGGGTCCCTGGGTCTTTAATCCTTTCAAGTCACTATAGTATACTCTATTTCAAGGATGCAACTCTTCTCTTGTCATTTTTTGAGTGCTCATTTCTTGGCACTATGTCTGTCAGTGTTTCTTTGCTATTCATAAGGTTTTCAATAAAATTTTTTTATGGGAGTACTTTAGCCATATCCTTCACCCTACTCTATCTTAATCTGGAAGCTCAGCCAAAACCTACCCACCATCACTCACTCTGCTGTTATCTGTAATAGAAGAGGCATAGCTTTCAGCATCCCAGCAACATGCAAGCCTCCACAGTAAAACAAACTGACAGACATGTGGAGGATCTGAAATAATACTGGCATATTTTCAGCACCCCAGCAACATGCAACCGCCTACAGCACAAGAAGCTGACAAATATGCTACAGATTTCAAATTATTCACTGAACTATTGTGAAGGCTTCAAGAGTGGACCCACAATTGGGTCAAAACACAGGGGCACAGCAAATTCAAGCTCTAATACAAGTAATTTGTCACTTGTGCCATGTCACTAAAACTATGGTGTTAGAGGATACAATGGTAGAAAGGAGGCATTAGAGTGTTTCTGCCTAGTTCTTTACATTAATGATGTGGACCTTACATCTGATAGCCTATTATAATCAGCAAGTTTTCTGCTTTTTCAGAACCATTTTTCTACCCCAGACATCTTCAAAACAAATTCCATTAAATCAGAATATACATAGATCATTCCCCAACCAGCTATGGCTTGCCATGAGCATCTTAAATATACTGGTGATCCGCAAACTTGTGCATTCTCTGTTACTTTAGTGAAGGGAGAATCCTTAGGGCCTCTTATAGTCATTGTGTTTTGGGATTTTGGTATTATATAATGAAACTTTTTTATACCTTTTTACCTCTATCTCAGAAGCTACTCCTCAATATGTCATCCAGACCTAATCTCTGCTTTCTACACCACAAGATAGCATTGCACTAGATATCCCTTCTCAGGTATAAAATAGTGGGAAAGGGAAAGAGCACCACTATCACTAAACTTTTGCTTATCCAAGCCAGTATTGCATCCTTATAGGTTACCACATTGAAATAATTTCTGATACTTGTTGCTCTAGTATATTTCAGTCTATGCCAGTTGATTATTTTAGCTCCTTTGTCTCTGGATTAAGGAAAATATTTCTCCATTAATTCTGTGCTGATATTTGGTCCCAGTTATTTAACTAGAAACAATTAGGAGTAATGGCTTCATATGTTGAAAAAGATGGTATTGTCTTTTAAAATTTGCATGAATCCTTTTCATAATCTAAGTCAAGATAGCCTTCTTTTGTCTAGGCAGGGGCAAGCCCTTTGGTAAATTTGGAAGTTACACAGAAATCTGAGGGTTCAAAGCTGTCATGCACATCAGAAGATATTCTTATCCCAGATCACAAGATTCCATTTTAGTCCTATAATTACCCTGACTTTATTATGAGACATTTGACGAAGCTCCATATTCAGGTTTGTTCATGTGATTTCTATTTGTACACATAATACTTCAGCAAGAATTTTACCACAGATTTGCCTTAGAGTGCAAAAGATCAACATCTCCTTTCAATATGATTGAGGGCCTTTCACTTTCACAGTATATTTCAGGTAATAACTGGACTCACTTGAACTTGTCATTTTCTTTAATCAATTTTTTAGTGGTACTTAATATCAAGTAACTGACTCTACAGTCCTTATAATTACCGTTGTCTCCATATCTCTCAAATTGCTAAGGATAATGCCTTATTCATGGAACACTTTCCTCATGTACAGTATTCCTATTTATCTCATGGGAGGGTTGAAGTGACTATGATACTATAACCCTGAAGGGTGATCATAAGTCACCACAGTTGCCACAGGCAAAGTAACCTTTGTTGGTCTCTTGGTAATAAGTGTCTTGATACCCAGATCCTATATTGATAAACTGCTTCCAACCATAACTCTTCTTAACATTTGTCTTAGTTGATGTTTTGCTGGAAGCAGACTCTCAGGAAAGAATTTAATATGAATAGTTTTAAGAAAAGGGAGATCATTCTAAAAAAAATGAAGGTTATGGTAAATGAGAAGAAAGGCACAAAAAGAAAATCAAGATAAAAGATGTCTTAGCTAATTTTCATCACATGCAACATCAACTAAACCTACCGAACAACTCAAAGCTAATGAGGAACATGAGCTTCAGAATGACTCCAAAGGAGGGCAAGAGGGCTAGGATGGCCTTCTCTATCATGGATTGCAGGCCACTCTCCAGGAATATTTAATTTTTCTCAAATGTTAGCCTTAATCTGGAAGTTCAGCCAAATTCACAGGCACAAATGCCACATTCACAAGCAAAGAAAGGTCCAAAAGCCAAAAAAGTTTAGGATGAAAAGTAGAGATGTGGAGATTAGAAAGTGTGGCCAGCACTGAAATGCCAAAGACCATAGGGCATAGAGAGGGTACCATAAGCATCTGACACAATTACGTTACAACTGAATTCTTTTCATAATTATTGTATTCCTTTGTCATTTGGTGGTTTTCAGTCTGTACTCTAAATTTCCTATTGAGGTTTTCATGCAGTCTGTTCTCATTCTTTCTGTCTGTCTGCCTGTCTGTCTCCCTCCCCCTACATCTCTATCTCATTCTCAATCTCTGCCTCTATTCAGAGTCTTCCTCCGTAGCCCAGGCTAGCCTGGAAATTGTGATCCTTTTCCCTCCACCTCCTGAATGCTGGGATTACAGCCATGCACCGTCTATCCACTTTTATGCTTTTGTAGTTTAATCTTGATTTTGAAGAAATTTTTCCCTCCAAATCTTCCTGAATTCTTTCAATTCCTGCCTCACATCCTATGTTTTCTGTACACTTTTTGTTTGTCTGAGTTCCTGTTTTTATGTTGTTTCATCATAACTATAATTGCGTCATTTGCTTTTTAAATTCATGTCAGATTGTTGTGGCACAATATTCTGTATTTTGTGATGAATTTTATTGTACTTTTGTGTTTTCCTGCTCTAGTAATTTTATATGCATGTTATAATTCTATTTTTGATTATTAATAATTGACTAGGTTGTAATTCTTAAACGACTATTAGCAGATAGATCCCACATATTTTCTATTTTATTCCAGTCTCATTGAGTTAAAGTTGGTAAATAAAAATTATATAAATTATCTAATGTGCTAAGTATGTTTTGAAATTATTTATAAAACCAAGTTAGTTAATATAAACATCACATAGTTGCCTTTTTCATATGTCATGAGAATATTTGGAAACTATTTTCTTAGTAAATTTAAAATACAAACTATGGCACGATCAGTTACAGTCACTATGCTGTACATTAGATATCCAGACCTTGTTCTGTAGAATTGAAGTTTTGTACCTTGGCTAACATCTTCCCTTCCTCTTTTACCTCACTCACTGACAACTACTACTTTCTGCTTCTATGAAGTTATTTCTTGCTTTCTTTCTTTTTTTTTCTTCCTTTATTCCTTCCTTTCTTTTTTAGGTTTTTAGGTTTATAAGTGCCATCATGCAGTATCTATTGTTCTGTGCTTGGCTCATTTTACTTAATAAAATGTCTTCCAGATTCATCTGTGCTGTTATAAATGGCAGAGTTTCTTCTTCCACTCAAAAATAATATTCTATTGTATATACATTGCATATATCCTTCATCCATCCATCCAATGCAAGTCAGAAATTGCCTGTTGTGAACAATGCTGCAATCAACACAGTAGTGCAGGTGTCTTTTTGAGATGCTGATTTTATTTCATTGCTGGATCCATATGGTTGTTCTATATTTAATTTATTTTTAATGTCAACATTGTAATTAATTAACAGTGGTAATGTGTCTCAGTAATAATCTCTTTATCAAATCTATTTGAGATTCTGTGAGCTTCATGGATCTGGATGTTCACTTCCCTCTAAGATTTGGGAAGGTATCTTTTTTAACATTCTTTCTTCTCTTCCCTTGTCTCTAATATTTCTGGGTCTTTCATAATGTACATACTGTATTCCTTCATAGTGTTTTGTAAGTCCTACAAGCTTTCTTCACTCTTTTTTCTTCCTTTTTCTTTTTGTTCCTCTTGGTAATTTCAAATGGCATATGTATTCAAGATCACTGATTCTTTTTTTTTTCTACTCTGCTTTCAAAATTTTCTATTCAACTTTCAGCTTGCAGCCTTAGCCCTGTGGCATCTGATCCCGTCAGATCTCAGAAGCTAAGCAGGGTTGGGCCTGGTTAGTACCTGAATGGGAGACCGCCTGGGAACACCAGAAGCTGTAGGCTTGGGAGAAAGACCTGGCAACCCCCTCCCAAAAATCAATCTGCCATTGAAATCCTATGCACAGCAGAGAAGCACTGACAATAGTGTTTCCCCTGTTGTATGCAGGGTCGCTATGAGTCAGACATTGACTCCACGGCACCTAACAACAACAACATTCAATTTTCAGTTTAATCATTATGTTTTTTCAGCTCCATAAGTTTTCTTGGTTATTTTATTGTTTTCCCTATCAGATGAACTTTAAAAATTTTGTTCGTGTATTATTTTGCTAGCATTGTTTAGTTGTGTGTAGGTGTTGTTTTGTAGATCACTGAACTATTTTGTGATGAATATTTTAAATTATTTGTCAGCATGTACATAGAATTCCATTTATTTAGGATTGGTTGCTATTGTTGTTGTTCTTGTTAGGATGCTGTCCATTCAGTTCTGACTCATAGTCACATCATGTACAACAGAATGAAGCACTCCCTGACACTGTGCTATGGCACTATGCCCATGCTTCTTTGGTATTCATAGGACTTTCAATGGTTGATTGATTCTGGAATGGGCTGCCAGATCCTTCTCCCAGGTTTGCAGTGCTAGAGATCAAACCCAGGGCCTCAGAGGGCACAGAGCAACATTCTACCCAGTGAGCTAAACCCTAGCCCTTAGTATTGGCTACTACTGATTTTTTTTTCTTTTTTAATTAATTAATTAATTTGATGTCATATCTCCATGGTTATTAGTGATTCTTGTAGCCTTGTTTTCATGTCTATGCATTTGAAGAAGTAGTTCTAGTTTTCAAAAACTAACTTCCTCAAGGAAAATCCTTCCTCCTGGGTGGCTAGCTGCTCAGGTTCATAGTCAGGTTTTCTGCTAGAGTTCTTGAGCAGGCTTGCCTTGGTCACTGGTTTGAAATACATGGGGACTAGAAGCATCGGGGCCAGACTGGTGCCTGAATCCGTGGAAGAAGGCCTGGAACATGGTTCCCCTGGATGTGTTTGGTGCCTGGGTCTGTGAGTACATACATGCCTGAAGATTATATCTGTATGAGACAGGATGAATTTGAGGTCTTTTGGAGCTGACCTGTTGTTGGGCTGGGCCTAGAGACAGGGTCTTTTGGGAGTGGCTTACACTGGTGTGAGATGATATCTATTGAGGTTAGCCAGGAGCTTTGGGATAGAGAAACTAGCCTGGCACCGGAGTGGGCCTGGAGCCTGTAAATACAGGGTTTGACCTGGATGCTGAGTCCATGTGAGCAGGCCTGGATGCTGGGCCAGCATGGATCTTGTGGTTGCAAGAGTCAGCCTGACATGGAGTAAGCCTCCAGTCTGGGTCTGTGCATATTGTTGTTGTTAGGATCCACATAATTTCAATTAATATGGTAGCTGAGACTTTCTATTTATTTATTTTCTTTTTTTCACATTTGCCTTGTTTTTCAATGTGGTTATTAAAAGTAGGTGGATTCAGTTCTACAATCTGCAATTAATCTATTATTTTATTTTTCCATTTTAATAAATTTATTTTTCAGTTTATAACATATTTAGTACATTGAACATGTTTTTTTTACATATGATTTGTCTTGTGTCTTGTTTTGTTACATATGCTTTGTCTTGTCTCTTGATTTTTAGAAAATTTTGGGGTAATTATAGAGTCACATTTAATTCTAAGAATAACACAGAGAGATCTGGTCTGTGTTTCATTTTGCATTAGCCCAACGTAACAGTTTGCAGAGCTATAGTACAATACCACGTGCATTATGGATGGGAAAAAGATCTTAACAAAATCTGTAAGATTTATTCAACCAGTGTAATATGTACTTGGACATAGTACGTTTAGTTCCATGTGATTTTATTCCATCTTCAGTTTGTGTGATCAGTTCCACAGACAACACATAGAAGAGTTCCACACAGGAATTCCTTCTGCTACCAATTTTAGACACATACTCCATTTCTACAGCTGTACCATTTCAAGGGGAATGTTACAGAAATAGAGTGACACAGTATGTAAATTTTGAGATGATATTATTGAAAAGCATAGAGATTCATCCAAATTGTACTACACATTGATAGAGGCACATTTTTACTTTTGAGAAATATACCATAAGGTGAATATAACAAAATTAGTTAAAATGTTAATTTCAGTCTTTATATATCAGACTATTGCAAGCATATTTTGGTGAATAGTTTCATATTATGTTATGTTTAACTCTTTGAGTAGTAATTTTTCCTTTACTTTACGTTTTAAATTCTCTCTCAGAGATTATAAACTCATGAACTTTTCAAATTTTGTCTATGAGCATATTTTAGACTGTTGGGTGATACAAGCTTTGGAGGTATATTTACTTGATATTTTAAATGGTTTCATGTTTAACTAAGTTTCTCTCACTGTGTTAATGAATGCTAAGTAATGCAGTTCTTTTGTGAAGCTCCAAGTTCAGATTTCTTTCATGTCAGTCTTTAATGATAACTACACCAAGCAGAGAAAAAATTCTTATTGTTTTCCCTGTCAAATAAGCAAGTACTTTTTACCCAAAGTTTCATAAGGATAGAAAACTGCTGTATCCACTATTTGATTAAGCTCCAGCTCTGACTCATAGGTGCATTTTCTTAAATTTACTTTCCAATAAAAAGACACTTTGCATATAAACACCCATTTATAAGATAGACAATTAGTGCTCTAAATAAAACATAAGCAATGAACTATATATAGATGGAAGTAAGGACACATGAAAAGAAAAGCAGTGATGCTACACTGACCTGATCAGAGTGAGAAATGTAGATTGCTGCCTGTATGTCTTCTATATTCATTCCTAATATTTATTCCCTAAATCCTATCACCATGTAGCTTGAATTAATTGCTAATTCCCCTCAAAGTTCAGATTGAAAAAAGCACTGATTTTGTAGGCCAAACAATTTATCATTTACTGCATGTGAATATTTTCCTATTTGATTTTTCTGCTAGAGATCACAGCATGAGCATAATACAGATGGAGCATGTTTTATTGAGGGAATTGAGGTTGAGACCAGATTATAAAATCTGATCCTAAAGACTCAGAGTTTAATTCTTTAGGCAATAGGGCATCACTGATTATTTTTTGAGTCAGGAATCAATGTGATCCAATTGTATTTCTAGGCTGAGGCAGTCCCCATGTATTTCCAACCAGTGACCAAGGCAAGCTCAGATGGTAGATTGCTACTCCACATTCTCTGAGGACCAGGGTTTGATCTCTAGCACCACAAAAAAAATGGGAGAAGGACATGACAATCCACTCCCAAAGCAATCCTGAAACAATCAGCAATTGAAAACCTTGTGACAGTCACTATGAGTCAAATCTGACTTGAGGGCACCTAACAAGAACAACGATTATATTCCTGGAAGAAAGCTTAGACAAAAGAGTAGAATTGATTAGAAAAAAGTCTGAAAGCTAAAAAGCATATTACCATTTGAATAATATATTCTTAAGTATAATATACACAACTCTAATTATGAGCCATCCTGCAGCCATAGCCCTGTGGAATCTGATCCCGGCAGATCTCGGAAGCTAAGCAGGGCCGGGCCTGGTTAGTACCTGGATGGGAGACCGCCTGGGAACACCAGGTGCTGCAGGCTTGGGAGAAGGACCTGGCAACCCCCTCCCAAAACTCAATCTGCCATTGAAAACCCTATGCACAGCAGAGAAGCACTGACAATAGTGTTTCCCCTGTTGTACACAGGGTCGCTATGAGTCGGATACCGACTCGACGGCACCTAACAACAACAACAATGATTATGAGCCTGCAGCCCTACAACTGTGGTATTGGATCCCATTAGATCTTGGAAGCTAAGCAGGGTCTGGCCGTTAGTACTTGGATGGGAGACTGCCTGGGAATATCAGATGCTGTGGTCTTGGGAGAAGGACCCAGCAACACACTCCCAAAAGCAATCAGTCATTGAAAACCCTATGAATAGCAGAGAATCACTAACAAGAGTGTTTCACCTATTGTATGTAGGGTTACTATTAGTCAAACACTGACTCGATGGCACCTAAAAACAATAACTAATAATGAGGTCTAGTTAAATATTAACATAAATTGCAAGTTAAAATTATATTCAATACATTTTAACTAAATGATATGTACAGTGTATGATGTATTCATCCACACATGAGCATAATAGCATATTCTATGCTTAATCTATCTGACACCCTGACTCAATTCCTCCTTCCTCTATTATGACATCTGTGGAAAAATGTGGACTAATAATTATGTTGTGGAATATTTTGAACTTGAGGTATCTAAAATAATAAGTTATGATAATTGTAGTGTCCATAGAGCATTTATTTTAAAAGTGAAATTCCACATTCTTATTAGAATTTTACAGTTTTGATAAGAAGGTATTTCCTCTTTTTATCAAAAAATCTCAAAATTTGTTTCTGAAAACAACCATATAATGGAATGGTTGCTGAGTTGAATGAATTTAGTAACAATATTTGACTCAGTAAATAATAAATTTAAATGATCAAGGAATTCAGGTATATGAAAAATCTTTTTTTCTCTTTCAACACTGTGAAAACTGAGCAAATGATATGGTGAAATTCTGTAACTAAGCATTTGTATAGGAAACATAAAGTACTAATTTGACTAAACTTAGAAAACCAGTTACCTAGTAGTAAAGTGCAGTACAAAAATTATTGGTGAATATAACTTAATGTCTCAATAAAAAATTGTATATTAATCAAAATTTTCCATAAATATGTGGCTAACCTGATCAGAATAAGTCCTCATTCTTTCATGACCACAATATTTCTCTAATGTGTATACTTTGCATTCATGTTATCCTCCTTGATCAAAATATGTTCTTCAGGCATAGTGGCTTATGCCTTTAATCCCAGCAATGTAAGAGACTAAGGCAGGGAGATCATGATTTCAAGGCCAGAGGCAGCCTGAGTAACTTGGCAAGACCCTGACTCAAAGAGAGAGTGAGTGAGAGAGAGAGAAAGACAGAGAGACAGAACATAAAAACAACAATAATAACAGGTGCACATGCAAATAACATGCTTCCATGTCATATCTCTACCAATCATTTTAACCAAAGAAATTAATCATTTCTTTCATTTGGGTTAATTTTGTACTTGATTACAGATATTTTGAAGCTACTTCAATTGGAGCAGGTATCTGGAGGTATCTGGTGGTATCTGAGTTATTCAATTAAGTGACTTCAAATAACCTTAATTTTATTGTCAACTTTCTTTCTTATCACAGCTCTCAAAACTTCAGAGTTTACTTTATTTACATAGTGTAGTGAGCAGTTATTTATTTTGTCAAAGAGTTTTCAAGTATTGAAATATAGATGCTTACAAAAGAAGTTCAGAGCACAAAAATAGATAAATAAACATTTCAGTATTCATGATGGGCATAAAATATCAAGAGATCCTGAACAATAAGATAAGATTTCAGATAAAAAAAATGAATGGATGCATAGCATTATTTTTTCTTGGTAATCCCTTTCTTCATATAAAGGAATAACATATAAATTTGGAGGATGATTCAGCTGTTTCAAGTACATTGATTTTTTTAATGATAAAAGTGGTAAAAAGTGATCAAAATGGAAACCTGAAATAAAATGAAAACAAAATGAGTAGATGGAAAATTGTAACAAGCATAATGTTATGGAGGAAGTTAGGAAAGCCTATCAAAGATAACACAATCAATGGGTGAAAAAGTACATAATAAAGATTGGAGCACATTGACTGAGAAGAGAAATTATACAAAAAGAATAGAGTTACGATTAGCATCATGGCACAACTATAATACTAGTCATTTGGGAGGGAGAGGCCTGAGTTCTAGGCCAGAGGTAACTTGTGCAACTTGATAAGATCTTGTTTCGAAATAAAAATGAAAAGATGGATGCAGTTGGTGCCCAGTGGTAGAGCACTTATCTCGCAAGTACAAGGCCCAAGCTCAACCTCCCAGTACTAGAGAAAAAAAAAATGAATAGATTTGCTAATCTTTCTTCTTCTGATTCTGGGGTTGCCTTAAGCAGAGTATAGCTGTGGATCAGGTGCCATGGCTCATGCCTGTAATCCCAATGACTTGGCAGGGCAGAGGCAGGAGGATTGTGAGTTCAAAGCCAAAGACAGCCTGTTCAAATTACGGAGACTCTGTCTCAAAATAAAAATATATGTATATAAAATTGAATAGGGGAACAGCCCAGTGGTAGAGCACTTTCCAAATATATGTGAGACCCTGAGATCAACTCTGAAGTACAAAAAAAAAAAAAAAAAAAAGTTATAGTGGTTGAAAACATATTGATTGGAGAAAGCAGTGGGCAATTTGAATGTAGTTCAAATTGAATACGTCTATAGTCTTTTCTAATTACACACTTCCAAATATTAAATATAGGAACATGTTCTTTCAGAGGAGGAAGTATAAAGTGAGGAAAGAAGCATTTCAGGTGAAAAATATATTGTTGTTAGGTGACATCAAGTCAAGTCCAACTCATAGGTACCATAAGTACAAGAGAACAGAACTCTCGCCAACATTATGCTAGGCATAAGATATTTTTTATGGTTAAGCCCATGATTACCAACACTGTATCAATACACAAATGAAGGGTATTCATTTTTTTCATTGATCTGTCACTCTCCAAAACATGATGTCCTTGTAAAGGGATTGGTCTCTCCTGACAACATGTTCAAAATACATAAGACACAGCCTAGCCACCTTCGCTTCCAAGGAGCACTCTGGTTGCACTTTTTCTAGGATAGATCTGTAGGTTCCTTTGGCAGTCCATTGTATATTCAACATGTCTCCAGTACCATAATTCAAAAGCATCAGTTCTTTTCTTATCTCCCTTATAAAACATCCAGCTATCACAAGAACATGATGCAACTCTCCAGGATCATTTCTGTCACCAAAGACATATTTTCCAACTACTGAGCCTTCTTTATTTACAACTATTGTGTTCCAGTCATTTGCAATTTTCAGTGTACCCTAATTATATTTTCAATTAATTTCAGACTGCAGAAGCTGGTAAAAAGCTTCCTTTTCTTCATTTATGGCTATTTAGTAGTGATCCACATTTTCTTTTCTTTTAGATATATTTGCTACATTCTGTCAAATAATTAACACATACTTAATAATTATTTGGGCATGGTGGAATGAAGGTATCTGCTCTAAACTGAGCTTCCTTGTGATAATTTATTGAAAGCTGCTGTTAGATTACATAAAAAATAGTATATCTGGGCAAGTTTATAGCTCTTTCAGATGTTAGCCTACTTTGCTGCTATAGCAGTTCTCATTGGGATCCCTGTCTTAATGATTATTGCAATTTAAGCTTCACAAAGTCCTTTGCAATTCCTGTTAGTAGACATATTTTTTTCTATAATATGAGTTAATTTTTATTTCCTATTGATAACTTATATTTATTCAGTTTGTCAGTTTTAACATATAGGGTTTTTTTGTTTTGTTTTGTTTTGTTTTTTAGGGTTATTTTTTTTTTTTTGTGTGTGTGTGTGTGTGTGTGTGTGTGTGTGTGTGTGTATACTTGGGGTTGAACCCAGGGCCTCGCGCCTGCATGCTTTGTAAGTGCTGGACCACCAAGCTGCATCCCCAGCCTTTTTTTATTTTTTATTTATTTATTTATTTTTTACTTTTTGAGGCAGGGTCTTGCTAAGTGTTCCTTCCTTCTCCTTTTGTTATTTCCTGTGTCATTTAATATTTTCCCTACAGAACCCCTCACTGCAGACTGTTGTGCAGACTGCCTCTGGTCTCCAACGTGCGATCTTCCTGCGTCTGCCTCCCCAGCCACTGGGATTACAGGCCTGCGCCACTGTGCCCGGCACATATAGATTTTTTAATCTATTCATATCTTCATTAGTTAACATATTTATCATGCAATTTATATGAATTAATTATGCTTAAAATAGTATGATCATTTTTCTGCAAAATAAATTGGTTAAATTTTCACATAAACTTTTATTAAATTACTCTTATTTTTTCATTGAAAAAGATTATATTCTAGGAATATTTGATAACTTTTCTAGTCTGCATAGCCTTTCAAAACATAGTCATATCTTAGTCATTCCTCAATACATTATTCACAGTCAAGTCTATATCATCCATGTGTGCACATTATCTTTTATTTATTTAATTTGATGTAAAAACATTCTCATTTTTATACCAAATGATTTTTGTTTTTGCCACAAAATGACATTCATTAGTGTCCTTTTCAAACAGCATAATTTGTGTTTATATGCATATACATGCACACACAAATTATACTGCAAGATATATGTAGTGCAATATATATGTAGAGCTGATTACTTAATGCATAAATGAAGACTTATAGCAGGAGAATAATTACTTGAGTAAACTGACCTTAGTAGCTACCATAAAATACTCTAATTATTGCATTCTTAAAGTGAACGTAATTAATGTAATCTCCAAAACCATAAGATATTAATATTTTAGTTTGCAGATTGTGTGTAACATTTGTTGCACAAGATGGTAGTTTAATATGCAGTCTGTGCTGTAATTCACTGTTAATCTTTCAATACTGAACCTTTAAAGTGCTAGCTCTTAATATATTACTGCTGTAGTATAACAGGTTTGAACTGAACTCCAGATGAGAATGAACAATTAAATGTGGCAATAAACTGAAAAATTAGAAAAAAAAACTATCCTTAAAGCTGAAGCATTTTTGTATTATATTTCCTAAACATGGATTTTTATCATGGAAAATGTTTCTGAATATTTGATACTTTGACTGTATTTTTCATTGCAAAAACTTGACCACTGTATCAAATTAATACAAAGCGGATATGAATTTAGACAAAACAGTCAAGGGACACATGATCCAGGAAGCATATGTTAGAGATTTATTTATTTTGTAAATATTGTTCTTATTCAGCAGCTGCAAAAATCATCATTGTCAGTTGTTATATGTATTGAATACCTTGGCCCTTTAACTTTGTGGCAACAAAAAATGTGCAGGGGTAGAGCTGGTCAATAAGTAAATAAAAAGATCTATAGTGTTATTTTTATATCAAAAGTTATCTCAGCCACCAGTGCACCTTGTTCTTGAGTTACTGCTAAGCATGCTTAAAGGATTTGAAACTCCAAAAACTTTTATTAAACTGTAGACTACAGTAAATATGTTATTAAAAAGTAAAGAACAGGTTTCTTTCAATAAAGCTGCCCTTGGCATTGGAAGATCCTTTAGAAACAAACTGCAGTTGATCCTCTGATACTATTTTTTATTACTCTTAGTTTTGGTTTTTATTGTTATGCTTTTTTACATAGTGTATTCTCAAGGTACTAATCATAACACCCAAATGAAATTTCATTTCTTCTCAAACTTTCAACCCAGTTTAATCCAAGAGTCACAGTGATCATTCTGATATTATTGCACACTACTATTAAAATCTGGTAACAATTTGGAATTTTTGGTGAAGGGATAAGGTCTTTCTATGTAGCCCAGCCTGGCATTGAACCTCTACATCCTCTTGCCTCAGCTTCCTGAATGCTGTGATTACATGTGTATGCCAGGACACCCAGCAGATTTGAATGTGCACAAATAAAATGTTTATAATATACACAAATCTCCTGTAAAATATGTAGTTAAAATAATGTGTAAAGGAAAATGAAAAGATGAAATAGAAATAATAGTTTTGTGTGCTTCTAACTATTCCCTATATTAAAAATTCTCTGGCACTAGTTGTATTTGTAAATTAGTACATTGACACAGAACAGAAGTCGAAATGAGCTCACGTTATATTCAGAGAACATACCACAGAAACACAATTGTCATCTAGATTGGAGATGGAGATGTTTAAACTTTTTAAAAATCCTATTTCTTTATATGATCAGTTTGGTAGTACTTTTAACTGGGCATAGTGACAATAAGATTAAAATTTGGGCTGGATGCAGTGGCACATGAGTATAATCCCAGCGACTCCAGAGGCAGAGGCAGGAGGATCAAAAGTTTGAGACCAGAGACAGTATGCATAAATTAGGGAGACCCTGTCTGAAAAAGTTTTAAAAAAAGGAGGGGGCTGGGCATGCTCAGTGTACAGCACATGCAAAACATGCAAGTGTGAGGTGCTGGGTTCAACCCCCAGTACCGGGGGTGGGGGGGGAATTAAAGTTTGGTCAGCGGTAAGTATAGCTAAGATTTTGGACAAAGAAAAACAAGAATTTATAAAACAAAAAGTATTTTCAGCCAGGCATAGTGGCACAAGCCTGTAATCCAAGCAAATCAAGAAGTAAGGTGAAGGAGAGATGATTGTAAGGTCCTGGTCAGAGCCAGCCTGCATAACTTACTGAGAAAAAAAGAAAGTCAAGGTGAAGCTCAGTGGTGGAGCACTTGCAGATCATGTGGGAAGCCCTGAGTTCAGCCTCCCAGTACTTGAAAAAGAAAACAAGATTTTTTTCTGACCTATTATTGTTGTTAGGTGCTCTTGAGTTGGGTCCCACTCACAGAGATCCAATGTACAGGAGAAGGCAACATTCCCCCATTCTGTGCCATGCACATGATGATCTTATTTATGTGTATGCTCATCCATCTAGTTGAGTGTTTTCCTTGTTTTCAGTGACCTGTCACTCTCCCAAACATGATGTCCTACTCCAAGGATTGGTCCCTCCTGACTACATGTCCAAAATACATATGATGCAGTCTAGCCATCATTCCTTCCTAGGAGCACTCTGGGTGTACTTCTAAGAAAGATCTATTGATTCTTTTGGCAGTTCATCATATATTCAATATTCCTCTCCAGCACTAATTCAAAAGTATTAATTCTTTCCCTGTCTCCCTTGTTCAATATCCAGCTTTCACAATCATATGATGCGACTGATAATATTATGGCATGAGTCAGGCACACCTTTGTCTTCAATATGACATCTTTACTTTTCAATACTTTAAAGAGATCTTTGCCACAGATTTTCCAAAGCAATGCATCTTTTGATTTCTTCACTGTGGCTTCCATAGGTATTGATTGTAGAACCAAGTAAAGCAAAATCATGGAAACTTAATCTTTTCTCCATGTATCATGAAGTTGCAATCTAAGTTGTGAGGATTTTAGTGTTGTTATGTTGAGTCAAAATCCATACTGAAGGCTATGTTCTTTGATCTTCATCAGTAAATGTTTCAGATCTTCACTTTCATCAAGCAGAGTTGTGTCATCTGCATAGTGCAGGTTGTTAATGAGTCTTCCTCCACCTGATGCTAGATTCTTCTTCATAAAGTCCAGCTTCTTAGATTATTAGCACAGCATAGAAATTGAAGAGATATGGTGAAAGTACATACCCCCGATGCACACTTTTCTTGAATTTAAACCAAGCAGTGTGTTCTTATTCTGTTTGAATGACTGCCTCGTGGTCCATGTACAGATTCCTCATGATTACAAATAGGTGCTCTGGTATTCCCATTCTTCTCAGTGTTATCCACAATTTGCTATGATCCACAGAGACAAATGCCGTTGCATAGTCAATAAAACATAGATAGACTTCTTTCTAATATTCTATGCTTTCATCTAATATCCATCTGAAATCAGCAAGGATGTCCCTGGTTCCCTGCCCTCTTCTGAATTCAGGTTGATTTTTTGACAGTTCTCTGTCTATATGCTGCTGCAGTCTGTTTTGACTGATCTTTAGTAAAATGTAGCCTGTGTGTGATAATAATATCATTCAATAGTTTCCGCATTCAGTTTGATCCCTTTTCTTGGGAATAGGATCTCTTCCAGTCAGTTGTCCAGGTAGCTGTTGTACAAATCTCTTGGCATAAAAGAGTGAGCCTCTCCAGTGCTGCATCTGTTTGTTGAAACATCTCTATTGGTATTCCATCAATTCCTGGAGACTTGTGTTTTGCTAATTGCTTCAAAGAAGCTTTTACTTTGTCCTTCAATACCACTGGTTCCTCATTATATGTTACCTCTTAAAATGGTTGGTAATCCACCAGTTCTTTTTTGGATAATGACTCTGTTTTCCTTCTATCTTCTCTTCATGTTTGCTGTGTCATTTAATATTTTCCCTGTGGAATCTTTCACTATTGCCGCTGGAGGCTTGAATTTTTTCTTCAATTGCTCACACGTTAGAAAAATAGAGTGTGTTCTTCCCTTTTCATTTTTTATCTCTAGCTCTTTGCACCTGTCATTAAAATATCTGATTTTTACTTCTGATTTTCACAAGATGCCTTTTGAAATATTCCGTTTAGTTCTTTAACTTCATAATTTCTTCCTTTTACTATAGCTGTTCAGTGTTCAAGGGTAAATTTCAGAGTCTCTTTTGACATGTAATTTGGTCTTGTCTTTTTTCCTCTCATTAGCAAGTGATGATGGAGTACAGAGTAATACAACATTGTCTTTTTCCATTTTGCATCCTTTACATCACTTCTGGCAAGATGTTTATCAATCTACAAAGTATATGGCACCATATGGTTAATATTTGTTGTTGTTGTTGTTAGGTGCCGTCGAGTCTATATCTGACTCATAGCGACCCTCTGTACCACAGGGGAGACACTATTGTCAGTGCTTCTCTGCTGTTCATAGGGTTTTCAATGGCAGATTGATTTTTGGGAGGGGGTTGCCAGGTCCTTCTCCCAAGCCTACAGCTTCTGGTGTTCCCAGGCGGTCTCCCATCCATGCACTAACCAGGCCCAACGCTGCTTAGCTTCCAAGATCTGATGGGATCGGATGCCACAGGGCTATGGCTGCAGGCCATGGTTAATATTTAGTAAACTCAAATGCTTATTTGGGTTATATTCTCCTATTTTTTTAATAAACTCATGAAATTGTGCTGTTTACATTGAAATTATGTGCTCCCCCATTCATCCCTCATTTTTCTTGTTTTTTTTTTAGTAATTTTCTTCATGAATGATATCTTTGATGTCATGCCACAACTCATCTGGTCTTCTATTGTTTGTGTCAAACTCATTAAACTTGTTCTTGAGGTAGTCTCTGAATTCAAGTGGGACAAACTCAAAGTCATACCTTGGCTTTCATACACTTGTTCCAATTTTCTCCTGTTTCAGTTTGAACCTGTGTATGAGCAGTTGATACTCTGATCCACAATCAGCACCAGGTACCATTCTGACATTTGATATTCAGCCTTTCCATTGTCTCTTTCCACATATAGTCAATTTGATTCCTGTGTGTTCCATCCATGTGTAGAGTTGTCATTTATGTTGGTGAAAAAATGCACTTGCTATGAAAAAGTCACTGGTCTGACAATCAAATCAAAATATGTACGTTTTTCTGACTAGGATCTTATGATACATGTAGTTGTGATGCTGTGGGATAAATTGTCATTGTTGTTGTTAAGTGTTGTTGAGTCCACCTAAAAGTGACCCTATGTACAACAAAATGAAATACTACCTGGCACTGTGCTATGCTCAGTACAATTGCCAGTGCTTCTCTGCTATCCATAGGGTATGCCATGGCTAAATTTTTCTGGAGTGGGCTACCAAGACCTTCTCCCAAGCCCAGAGCAATCAACATTCTCAGGTGGTCTTCCATCCAAGGACTAACCAAGTGCAACCCTGCTTAACTTCTGAGTTCTGAGGAGATCAGACACCAGGGTGGTATGGCTGTGGACAGAGGATATTTAGAGTTAGGCAAAATACTTCCATCAGTACAATTAATATTATGGTAAATATGATTTGCAGCATTATTATACAGTGATATTTTTATTTGCTTTTGTTTTGGGAGGTTTTTTTTTAGTTTTACATTATTTTGTTTTCTTTTACATTCGTTTTGTTATTTCAACTCATCATAATTGACTAATATTGGAGCAAAATTGAAAAATGACATGGTATCCACATTTGATCCTTATTGATGTTGTGGTACATTAGATGTCAAATTAAGTCTGACTCATAGCAAATCTTTGTATAACAGATGAAAATGCTACTCAACACTGTGCCATGCATGCCCAGCACTACTTTAGTGCTTCTTTACTATTCATAAAGTTTTCCATGTTCAGTTATCTTGGGAGTGGGCTGCCAGGTCCTAATAACAAGCCTAAAGCACCTAGTATTTCCAAGTGACTTCCCATCCAAGTACAAACCAGACCTAATCCTGCTTAAATTCTGGGATTTGATGAGATTTGGTACATGGGTGGTGTGGCTGTAGATCCTTATTGACAGTCATGGCTAATTTTGTCAATTTCATTAGAAGATGAGATGCCCAGATATTTAGCTAAACCATACTTCTGAGTCTGTATGGGAGTATACTTTTGGATGAGATAGGTAGTTGAGTGGATAGAGTAAGTAAACCAAGTAGCATTCCCCAGGGTAGGTAAGTGCATCATTCAGTCTGCTGAAGGCCTCAACAGAACAAAAAAAGAAGGAAGCATGAGTTCCCTTCTTCTCTGTGTAGGCTGGTACATTGGCCTTCCAGATTTGCACTCATATTATCACAAGGAATCTCCTAGTTCTCCGAGCTTCAAATTTGGACATTAAATATTGCTCTGGTTCATAGGGCTTTGACCTTGGGCTGTAACTACAACACTGGCATTCTTTGACTTCCAGTTGAAGACAAAAGATTGTGGCACTTCTCAACCTAAAGTACTGTGTGAAATAATTGCTTATGTTTATATATTTATGTATACACACACATACATATATTTTGTTATTGTTGTTAGGTGCCATCCCGTTGGGTCTGACTCGTAGGGACACTAGATAAAACAGAACAAAATTCTCCTTACCACTCTGTCATATATATCATTTTCATGTTTAATCCCATCATTGCAGCAACAAGGTATATCCATATAGCTGAGGGTTTTCTTTCTTTTCATTGACCTTCCACTCTCCCAAACATGACATCCTTCTCCAGGGATTGATCCCTCCTGACAACATGTCCAAAATAATTAAGATGCAGTCCAGATATCCTTTCTTCCAATGAGTACTGTGGTTGCACTTCATCTAGGATAGATTGGTTGGTTATTTCGGCAGTCCAAGGTATATTCAATATGCATATCTGTGTTATAATCAAAAGCATCAATTATTCTCCTCTTTCCCTTATTCACTGTCCAGCATTCCCAAATATATGAGGCTACTGAAAATATCATGGTATGAGTCAGGTGCATCTTCATCTTCAATGTAACATCTTTACTTTTCAACACTTTAAAGAGGCCTTTTGCAGCATCTTTTCTCAATGCAATGTGTCTTTTGATTTCCTGACTGCTGTTTCTGTGGGTGTTAATTGTAGAACCAAATAAAACAAAATCTTAAACATCAGTCATGAAGCTGCTTACTGACTCAGTTGTAAGGATTTTTGTTTTGTTTGTTTTGAGGTGAAATTCATCCTGAAAGCTGGGTTTTCTGATTTTCATCAAAAAGTTTCAAATCCTGTTCATTTTTAGCAAGCCATATGTATGTATAAATGTATATATACACATAAAATATAGGAACATATACATAAGTATGTTGTTGTTGTTAGGTGCCATCGAGTCAGTATCCAACTCATGGCGACCCTCTGTTCAACAGGGGAAACACTATTGTCAGTGCTTCTCTGCTGTTCATAGGGTTTTCAATGGCAGATTGATTTTTAGGAGGGGGTTGCCAGGTCCTTCTCCCAAGCCTACAGCTTCTGGTGTTCCCAGGTGGTCTCCCATCCAGGTACTAACCAGGCCTGACCCTGCTTAGCTTCCGAGATCTGACGGGATCGGATGCCACAGGGCTATGGCTGCAGGCTGATACATAAGTATGCATACACTATTATACAGTTGGTTGTTTCTCTGCAGAACACCAAGTAATATGAGTAATATAGTAAAAAAATCCAATTTTTTTTTCCACTGGATAATGGACATCATTCCATTATAATAAACTATCAATGAAACAATACTATAAAGAGTTTAATAGTATATAAAAATCTAATTCTAACTATGTTTTAATAATAACTTATTATTAGTCATAATATTGTAAAAATTAGAGTAACTGAGTACCTTACATTGTAATTTAACAAAAAGAAAATATCAATTTTTATGATATGTATTTTTAAGCAAATATATAATTGAATTGGGTTACAATCATATATCATTTCTTTCATATGTTTGGTAGGACAAATATAATATTGCTCATCTCTATTTTGATTTGTTGGGCCAAAACTATTCATTGTTATAAGGGAAAAATATATGCACTATTACAAGTTGTTAATGATTTTTTCAAAGTTAACTATGTTTCTTTAAAACATATTTTCCTGAAAACAGGTAACAAATTTTAATTGATGTGCTGATTTATCAATTCATTTAATTATAAGGAAAATGAATAGAAAGTTAACTGAATTATTTTTCACATTAGAAATTTGTTGCATGTATATGAAAATAGAGGTGCACTAAGAATGAAAACATCTCAGTAGAAAATCACTAAATTACCTTGTCAGTTATTATGAACTTGGGCACATTTTATATATTTAATTATTTTATTACAAATTTTACCAAAGCAAAGCACTGATTCTTATATCTGGTAAGCTTCTCCATACCTATAAAATAGTGTTGTTTTTCCTTTTCCAACAGTAACAATATGCATATTTATCTAAAGGTAATTCTAAGAAAAGATTTCCAAATGGAAATTGAGAAAGTGAATCTATTTATTCCCTTTGATATTCCAATGGGATGTCTTAGAATGAAACACTCCATCTATTTTTATAAATGTAGTAATTTATTTTTGTAAAGTAAAAACTTTTTCAATCATAGGAATTCATTCATTATGACATGTACATTTTATTTTAATAAGGTTTTATGTCAAGCAAATTCACACAGAAGCACAAATGTGACTTTTTCTAATTGCTTCATACACAGAAAGGACTAAGGCTTTGGTTCCCCAGCCATGTGCCAAGATCTTATGAGGTGGAGCAGAGAACTCACAGGAGCACTTCGGGAAATTTTAATTTTTCAAAGAAATGCAGTAGCACCTGTCAAACCCAACACAAAATATTATTAACAAATTGTTAAAATCTAATTGCTTAATAACATAAAATTTTAGATATTATTTTAATGTAGGGTTTCACTAAAAACAAAAGGAAAATAAGACACTAAAACCACTTTTAATAAAACAACAAATATTTGAGAGTCTTTGAGAGATACAGTCACAAAAAAAGCTATAGTTGACAAGCCCATAGCATGCCAACAATTACAGGCTATATGTATGTAATAGTATGTACACTGGATTCAGCTTTGGGAAGAATATAGAGGTTCTGTATGAAGTATACTATATCCTTGCAAATTTCTACTTTAAATTATTTAGAGGTGTATATTTTTATTCATATTTTCTGAAAATTTATAAAACAGTATTAAATATACAACTTGTCGGAATTTCAGAGTAAACAAACTCACAATACAAAAGCTGAGATCAAACAGTAGAATATGGCCAAGGTACTAGGGTTTTCCAGAGAAACAGAACCACTAGGGGTGAGTGAGAGAGGGAGAAGGCAATCCCTGTGTGGAGAGAAAGGAGAGAGAGAGAGAGAGAGAGAGAGAGAGAGAGAGACAGAGAGAGAGACAGAGACAGAGACAGAAACAGAGACACAGAGAGAGAGACAAACAGTGAATTTGGCTAGGGCAATTACAGAATCTGGCAAAACCGAAGATCTGCAAGGTGAGTTGGCAAGATGGAGACACAAGAGAGTTAATGGTTTATTTCAGTCTAAAGGCTGGCAGTCTCAATATCCAGGAAGAACAAATGTTTCAGTTCAGGTCCAAAGGCAGGAAAAAAGCCAATGTCCTAGTTTGAAGGACATCAGGCAAGAAGAATTCTCTCTTACTTGGGAAAAAGGTCAGCTTTTTGTTCGATTCAGCTTTTCATCTGATTGGATGAGAAATATCCATATTATGGAGGACAGTCTACCTCATTCAGGCTACCTATTCAAATGCTAATAGTATGGAAAAAGATCCTTAGGGATAGACCAAGCGTAATGTTTGATAAAATACCTGGGGTTTTCCTGAGTCACAGAACCAACAGTGGTGAGCAGAGGAGGGAGCAGCAATTGTGTGTAGAGGTGGACTAGGGCTTCAAATTGACACATAAAATTATCCATCAAAATCATTTATCCAGAAGACCTACTGTGATTAACCAGTTATAGTTCAGAAAGTTAACCACCATCATCTTGACTTGGGTGTCTTTAGATTATAGTTGCCTCTTTGGAAAATTATGTAAATGGAATCACAGGGCAAATGTTTTTTTGTCTACTTCTCAAATAGAGTATTTGTGAGATTCATGTGTTTTGTGTGCAGTAACAGTCTTTATATTCCTATGTTTGTTGTTATTAGGTGCCATAGAGTAGGTATCTGACTCATCGTTGTAAAACAGGTGAAGCAGTATTGTCAGTGCTTCTCTGTTATTGATAGGGTTTTCAATGGCTGATTGTGTTTTAGGAGTGGGTCGTCAGGTCCTTCTCCCAAGCCTACAGCACTTGGCATTCCCAGGCAGTCTACGATCCAAGTACTAACCAGGTCTGACCCTGCTTAGATTCTGAGATCTGATGGGATCAGATGCCACAGTGGTAGAGCTTCAGGCTTATATTCCTATATAATTTATTATATGGCCCTTATAAAATGTACTTACTTGTTATACTCTTAATATACATTTATATATTCCCTGGGTCAGAACTAAAATGAATGTTTTTGTAAATGTTCTAGTATTTGTCTACTAGTAGTAGCATAGTAGTACTATGCTACTACTTGCCCTCAAGAATTTTAAAAATCATTAAAATAAATATTGCCAAGAACTGTTAAAAAACTAGAGCTTCCAGAATTCTTATAAAGTGACATTGCACTGCCTTCCACAGTATATCCCTGTAATACCAGTGATTTGGGAGGCTGACACATGAGGATTTTTAGATTATCAAGACTTAACCTCATTTTTGGGAGACCGACCTGGCAACCCACTCCCAAAAATCAACCCACCATTGAAAACCCTATGAACAGCAGAGAAGCACTGACAATAGGGTTTTGCTCGTTGTACGTATGGTCGCTATGAGTTGGATACTGACTCAATGGCAACTAACAACAACAACCTCATTGTAAGTCAGAAAGTGTCTGTATCCACAAAATCTGTCCATCAATATGTCACTGAAGGATTAATTTTAAAAACCTAATGGTAGAAGAAAAAAGAAATGCCCATTAAGAACAGAGAACACAAGATGGGTGCTTTAGTGCATGCCTGTAATTAGGGCATCTCAGGAGGCTGAAGCAAGAGGATGATGATTTAGAAGCCAGATGCAGCCTGTGTATAACTTAGCAAGACTCTGTCTCAAAATAAAATATAAAAAGGGTTTGGGATTGCAATTCAATGGTACAATACTTGCCTAGTATGTGCAAGACTGTGCTCAACACTTTGTACTGGAAAAAATAATTTAAAAAGATTCAGTAAATGATGGCATGTAATAGTTTGCAACCATGGATATGCGCAACATAAAATACCATGGTTGGAAATTCACTTGAAATTCACAAATATAATGCTGATTAAAAGAATCCTGACCTAGAAAAAATGCCTATGATGTAAACAGCTTTATACAAAATACAAAATGGACAAAATTAGTCTACTGCATTAGAGGTATGGGTAGTGATTACCCTTGAGACGGAATAGAACTTAACACAAAGAGCTTAAAGGACTATCATCTTACTTCTTGAGTGCATCAGGGGTTTGTTTTAGCCATTTGTTTAGCTTTTCATGTTCTTCTATCTTTGTTATAAAACAAAATTTTAAAAAGCACCCAACTTCAGAAATTCCTCATTTTATCCAAAACGTAATATTCACACAGAGATTTGAAAGTTTCTGCTAGACCTTAAAATGAACACAAACAACTTTTTATTTTGGAATGTGATACTTGTAGGAAACTTCCTAAAGTAGTACAACAAATTCTTATTATCTTTCATCCTACTTCTCTAAATGTTAATACCTTACAAAATTATGAAGAAGTTATCAAAACTAAGAAATTACATTGCTACAATAAACCTCACACTTAATAAGGACGTCACCAGTTGCAACTCAGGTCCTTTATCTTTAAAAAAACAACAACAACAACAACAAGATACTATACAACACTTAGTTTTCAGATTTCTTTTAATGTAAGGCAGTGTCTCAGTTTTTGCTTGTTCAACCTGATGTTAACTCTTTTGAAAAGTACTCAGTCAGGTGTTTTGTTGAAATTCCCTCAATTTGAGTTAGATTCTTTGTAATGATTTAAGAGTGACTATATTTTTTTGGAGAAGAATTATCACAGTAATGAAATGATATTTTCATCAAGTAATATAAGGGTATGAACGACAATATTTTGTGGTAGTGTTAACTCTATTCCTTGGTTAAGAAAGCACTTGCCTGGTTTCTGTACCTTTGTGTTATCATTCTTTTTCCCTTTGTGTTTTTTGTATTTTGGAAGTGAATCACTGAGTTCTGCCTACATTTAAAGGGGATAGTGCAGAAGAAGCTGTAGCTCATAAAAGGAAGAATTCCTACTTAGACTTTCTCAACAGCTAAGACTTGCTTTTCTCCCATTTGTTAATTTATTAATGTCACTATAAATCATGACATGTAAAACAATAATATATTGTGTTACTATGGATACATTCACTCTAAAATAATATGGCTGAAATTAACTTAAAATTCACAAGTAAAATGCTGAGTTAAAAAAAAACCTTACCTTGAAAAAATACCTATTATATAAGCACTTTATACAAAGTACAGAAAGGGGAAAGTCCTGCTTTCCTCACATTTTATGGGAAATCTCCTTACTTTATGCAAATAAATCTCAATGGATTCTTAGTTTAATATGTGTGTTATATCCCAATTCTTCTGTCATAATCCAAAACATTTTTGGAATAGTTTGATAGTTACAGAAAACTTCAGAGATAGCATAAAGAGTTTCCATTAACCCTAAACCCAGTTTCTTCTTATTATTATGCATTGGTTATTACTACTTAATGTTAATATTAATCAATATTGACACATACGTCTGTCAGTTTGCCGCACTGTGGGGGCTTGTGTGTTGCGATGAGGCTGAGAGCTTTGCCACTGGTACCCCAGATGAGCAAGGTTACCCATGGTGGATAGGTTTTCAGCTGAGCTTCCAGACTAAGACAGACTACGGAGTAGGACCTGGCGAACCACTCCGGAAACAACTAGCCATTGAAAACCCTATGGATAGCAAAGAAACTCTGCCAGATATAGTGCCAGAAAATGAGGCCTCCAGGTTGGAAGGCACTCAAAAGACTACTGGGGAAGAGTTGCCTCCTCAAAGTAGAGTCTACCGTGATTACAGAAATGGAGTAAAGCCCCAGGGTGCTCAACTTGCTGATGTGGCACGACTCAAAATGAGGAGAAACAACTGTAAACACCCATTAATAATTGGAACATGGAATGTATGGAGTATGAATCTAGGCAAATTAGAAATTGTTAAAAGAGGCATTAGGCAATCTAGGCAAATTAGAAATTGTTAAAAGAGAAATGGAGCGCATACACATTGACATTCTAGGCATCAGTGCGCTAAAATGAACAGGCATAGGCCATTTTGAGTCAGACAATCATATGGTCTACTATGATGGGTTTGATAAACTAAAGAGAAATGGGGTTGCATTCATCATCAAAAAAGACATTTCAAGATCTGTCCTGAAATACAATATTGTCAGTGATAGAATAATATGCATATGCCTACAAGGAAGGCTAGTTAATATGACTATTATTCAAATTTATGCACCCACCACTAAGGCCACAAATGAAGAAAGGGAAGACTTCTATCAGCTTCTGCAATCTGAAATAGATCAAACATGCAATCAAGACATACTGATAATCACTGGCAACTGGAATGCAAAGGCTGGAAACGAAGAAGGCTCAGAAGTTGGAAAATATGGTCTTGGTGACAGAAACTAAGCTGGAGATCGCATGATAGAATTTTGTTAGACCAATGACTTTTTCTTTGCAAATCCATTTTTTCAACATCATAAATGGAGACTATACACATTGACTTCACCAGATGGAACATACAGGAATCAAATTGACTACATATATGGAAAGAGATGATGGAAAAGCTCTATACAAAGTGTCAAAACAAGAACAGGTGCTGACTGTAGATCAGACCATCAACTTCTCATAGGCAAGTTCAAACTGAAGCTGAAGAAAATTAGAATAAGTATAAGAGAGCCACAGTATGACCTTGAGTATATCCCACCTGAGTTCAGAGACCACCTCAAGAACATGTTTAAGGGATTAGACACAAATGACAGGAGACCAGACAAGTTGTGGTATAACATAAAATATATCATTCAAGAAGAAACCAAAATGTTATTAAAAAGACAAAAAAGGAAAAGACCAAATTTCTTGTCAAAAGGGATGCTGGAAATAGCCCTTGAATGTCAGGCAGTTAAAGTAAAAGGAAGACATGATGAAGTTAAGGAACTAAACAGAAGATTTCAGAAGGCAGCTCGAGAAGATAAAAACAAATATTATAATGACATGTGCAAGGAGCTGGAGGCAGAAAACCAAAAGGGAAGAACACACTCTGTGTTTCTCAAGCTTAAGGAAGTGAAGAACTTATTCAAGCCTCGAGTGGCAGTAGTGAAAGATTCTACAGGGAAAATAATAAATGAGGCAGGAAACATCAAAAGAAGATGGGAAGAATACACAGAGTCATGATACAAGAAAGAATTGGTAGATGACCAACCATTCCAAGAGGTTGCATATGAAGAGGAGCCAATGGTATTGAAGGACGAAGTGCAAGCTGCCTTGAAAGAACTGGCAAAACACAGGCTACAGGAATTGATGGGATACCAATAGAGATGTTTCAACAAACAGATGCAGCACTGGAGATGTTAACATGTTTGTGCCAACATGTTTGGAAAACAGCTACTTGGCCAACTGACTGGAAGAGATCCATACTTGTGCCTATTGCCTTAAAAAGGTATCCAACTGAATGTACAAACTATCGGACAATATCATTAATATCACACACCAGCAAAATCCTGCAAAAGATCACTCAGAAGTGACAGCAGCAGTATATAGATGGGGAATTACCAGAAAATCAAGTGGGATTCAGAAAGGGCGGGGAACCAGGGACATCATTGCTGATGTCAGGTGGATATTAGCTGAAAGCAGAGAATATCAGAGAGATGTCTATCTATGTTTTATTGACTATGCAAAAGTATTTGATTGTGTGGATCACAATAAATTATGGATAACACTTCAGAAAATGGGAATATCAGAACTCCTAATTGTGCTCATAAGAAATCTGTACATGAACCAGGAGACAGTTGTTGGAATAGAACAAGGAAACACTGAGTGGTTTAAAGTTGAGAAGGTGTGTGTCAGGGCTGTATACTTTCACCCTATCTCTTCAATTTATATGTTGAGCAAATAATCGAAGAAGCTGGACTTTTTGAGAAGAATGTGACATCAGGATTGGAGGAAGACTCATTAACAACCTGCATTATGCAGATGACACAACTCTGCTTGCTGAAAGTGAAGAGGATTTAAAACATTTACTGATGGAGATCAAAGATCATAGCCTTAAATATGGGTATGACTAGCCATCAACAAAACTAAAATGCTTATGACTGGGTCAGCATGCAACTTCACAATAAATGGAGAAAAGATTGAGGTTGTCCAGGATTTGCTTTGCTTGGCTCTATAATAAACATCTCTGGTAGCAATAGTCAAGAAATCAAAAGACACATTGCTCTAGGAAAAGCTGTGATAAAAGATCTCTTTAGTGTATTGAAAAGCAAAGGTGTCACATTGAAGACCAAGGTGCATCTGACTCATGCCATGGTATTTTCAGTGGCATCATATAGTTGTGAAAGCTGGACATTGAAGAAAAGAGACAGAAAAAGAATTAATGCTTTTGAATTGTGGTGCTAGAGACGTCTATTGAATATACCATGGACTGCCAAAAGAACCAACAAATCTGTCCAAGAAGAAGTGCAACCAGAGTGCTCCTTGGAAGCAAGAATGGCCAAACTGCGTCTTACATATTTCAGACATGTAGTCAGGAGAGATCAATCCCTGGAGAAGGACATCATGTTTGGGAGAGTGGCATGTCAACACAAAAGAGGAAAACCCTCCACCAGATGGATTGACACAGTGTCTGCAACAATGGGCTTAAACATAAATAAGATCATTTGTCTGGCACAGAATCGGCAAGTGTTTTGGTCTGCTATATATAGGGTGGCTATGAGTCAGACTCAACTTGAGGGCACCTAACAACAACAACAGCAACATTGACACATTATTATTAACTAAAGTCCATAATTTAATCAAGTTTTCTAAATTTCATATAATATAAAGTTCATATAAAGTTTGTCTCTTTTAATATCCTGTTTAGGATATTACCCTATAATTGTCTTTTTTTTTTTTTGAAATTTTTAATGTACACCTTAATGTGATTCATTCTGACATGCTTTTCATTGTGATATTTCCATATATGCATTTTGTTGTTAGTTATTCATATAGGTTCCCCCTTACCCTCTTGTATGCTTCCCCACTTACCCCGCCCCCATATCTTTAAGGCTCCTCTTGGCAATAGCCATTTCTCAGACTTCCCATGTTTTGGATGACCAGGACATTTTTATATAGTACTTGTGAGGCAATTTGTAGACAGTCTCTCATTTGGTATATACTGCATGTTATCTCATAATTGGACAGAAGTATTCTGTTTGTTAGTTTGCTTGGTCCAAGAAGAATCCTGCAGAGGTAAGTTGCTGCTTTCATTGCACACAAATTTTATTTTTCAACATTGAAGTTACCCTTTTCACCTAATTAAGGTAGTATTTGTTTATCCACTGTTAAATTAATCATTTTCTCCCTTTTGATATTGTAATCTTGGAATTTAACCATATCTGAGGAATGTCAAGTTAGGTAGAAGTTTATGTTATTGATTTTATGTATTTCTCCTTCTCTAATACATAAATGCAATGCTATCATTTTCTCTCTAAGCCCTGTATTTGCTAGATCTCACAATTTTTGATATGTTGTACTGTTTTTTTCCATTGAAAATACTTTCAGTTTCTTTTCAGATTGCTTTATTAGAATATGTGTTAGTATGATACGTTGCATAATATCTAATCACTTGGAGATTTTCCATCTATATGTTTATTATTGATTTCTAGTTTGATTCACATCTCTGAGAACATGTTTTATATACTTCATATTCTTTTAAGTTCCTGAAGATACGTTTCATGGCCCAGAGTATGTCTTATATTAGGGAATATTGTATCTGAGCTTAAAAAGAATGTGAATTTAGATACTGTTGAATGAAGTATAGAAAAATAATTTACATTAAGTTGATTGACACTATTATTTATGTCAACATTTTCTATGCAGATTTTATGCCTGCTTGATACCTCATTTATCAAGAGAAGGGTACTGGATTATCTCAAAATAATAATGAAGTTCTCTATCATTTCAGTTCTACCAGCTTTTGACTTTAATTATATATACATCTATATATATTCCTTTTTAATGCTGATAATTTTTCTTGCTCTGATGTCTTCCTTGTCTAAAATTCTTACAGTTAATCCAGCTGAATTTTGAATAATATCAACAGTCTTAGGACTTTCTTCAGTCCCAAAACTTTTCAATTATAACTGCATGCAGTTTCCTGTGAGCACATTTATTTTTCCTGCAAGCATAATCTATATTTTTTTTACTATGTTAATGCAAGTACAAAAACAAGAAGAATACTACTGAAATGTTGCATTCTCTGAGTTGCGTATGTAAAACTTAAATCAAAATATCTAGGGATCTGATGAAGAATCATCTACCTTTCAGATATGGTATAAGTTATTCCTATATAATGTAAAGTTAGAAATATACTGTCTCTAAATATTTAATTATTACTACTCTAAATGAAGGAAAAGAAATATTATATATGTTTTACTTTCCTTTATTTTAAGAGTAATATGTATGAAATAAGGATATAACCAAAGGAACCAGAAACTTTGATATTTTTGGCATACCAATTTGAGGAGAGTAAAAAAGTAAACAAACTTGAATTTGCATAGAAGGTTCTGTATGGCATCTCTATATGTCACCATAAGTATCTCTTTCAAGAGTTAAATACATTTTTTCTAACACTGTTGGTGCTGTCATCTATGTTCCGTCTTGGAGATTGTCCTGGCAAAAGGGTCTACTTGTGTCAACATCATACCTCCCATTTTCAGGACTAACACATATCCAATGATTGTTCAATGTAGGCTATGCAGGTCCGTTCTTTTCTTTCAGTTGGGAATAAATTTAAGATCCTTGACACCTCAGAGTCACCTTTAAAGTAGACTAGGAAGCTGGAGGAACTGACTATAATTTAAAATCTTCCTCTGTCAAATCTTATTTTCCTCACATTTCAGAGGGCACCTCCTTATTTTATAAACATAAATCCCAGAACATCTATTTCTGTATAACTCAAATTATGACAATGTTATATCCTAATAGAACTTTATATGACAAAACAAGGAAAGACTGGCATATATATTTACTATTTCTATTTATTAACCCCAATTAAAATTCAGTTTGAGGTTAGTTTATGAAAAAGGTATCCATCCTCATTATTCCATAATTCAAACTGAATCTCTTTTGGACTTTGATCCAAGTCGCTATGAGGCTACTGATTTAATTACTTTTAGATAAAATAATCATTTGAAATTATTTTTTCTGACTAAAAAGAAACAATCTCAAACATCCCTATATTTTATGCATTCAAAAATATTCACTAATATATGGCATGCAATAGAGATACAATAGTGAGCATAGTGGAATTTCTCTTGTCAGTGAATTTATATTTCGTTGTAGAGAAGAAAGATAACAAACAGGTTTATACATTATCAGAAGATAAATATTGTGGAGAATAGTAGATCACAGTATAGTGGAAAGTGAGTAGGAGTACAATTGGATTTTATAAGACAAAATGACACTAAGGGTACAACTGTGATTCTTTGGGCAAAGGATATTCTTGAAGAAGGGAAAGCAGGGAAATGTGTCTGAGATAACATCATGGTTAAGTGCCCCAGGACAGCAATCATGTGGTTGACAAAAGGCCAGGAAGTAGGAGAGCAGTAGCTATCTGTTAGATCAGAGGGCTTGGAAGCCAGACCCATGAAGTGTCTGCCAGGCTACTCTTAAGATTGTTTTATTTGCTTCTAATTGTGTTTTATTTTCCTTTGTTTTCTCAGATTGACTTGGAAACCATTGGAAAGTTGAGTATGGATGCAGTCATTTATATTTTGAACCTAAGGCTTAAAATATGGAATTAAGACATTTTACAAGAGACTTACAAAATCATCACTGACCTGGATATTGCTACCTCTGTCCCCAATTCACTTGCCATAGGGTTAAGAACAAAAAGTAAATAATAGCCCTTTTTAGCTGTTCTTTCCTCTGTATATTCTCATAATGGCAGTTATACATGATAAAAAAAGAAAGAAAATTAAAATATTTGAATCACTTAAATACCACCACTAATGTGTTTTGTATATTTCATTTCTCTTTTTAATTGAACTATGATTATACTACAGGTAAATTTGCAACCACTTCTATCTACAAGTCCATTATTTTTTTATTTTTAACAATTAAAAATATTTGTTTGTTTATGTTATTGTACAGCTTTATGGACTACAGAGTGATAATTTGGTTCATATATACAGTGTGCAATTACCAAATCAAGATTACTAACACTTCCATCTCCTTAAAGATTTTACAAAAAGACTTTTTTTTGATCAATATGGGACAGTATTCGTGAGCTGCAGTATGATTTTTAAAATTGTATCAGTATAGGCACATTCATTATTTTATTTTCATAAAATTATGTCCTGTATTTCACACTTGTTCTCTCTCTCTTAGCCCCACTATGTTGTTCCCCCTCCCTATTTTCCCATTTCCTTCCTCTACCACTCTTCCCCTCCTTCTTCATGGTGGGTCCTCTTGTATTTCTCAACCTTATATAAATACAAGGTATATATATATATTTTTTTTCTTTAAGTTATATTTCCATAATGGCTGTTCTAATTTACAGTCCCACCAGCAGTATGAAAGGTTAGGTCCAGTATTTTTAAATATTGTTAACCCAGCATGAACATTAGCTATATAAGTAAAAATTATACTAAAATACTTTAATGAATGCAAAATACTCTATTGAATGTACATTTTGCAATTTGCTTAGTTATTTCCCTAGCATCATATATATAATATATATGAATATATATGTAAATATATTTTGAAATGATATTATTAGTCAAATGGCATCATTGCTATTTTTATTTTGAAATGTATCAAACTATTTTACCAAAAATCTTTTGTAATCATTTAAATATCTCAAATAGATGATATTTCTTAATGCTCTTATCAGCATTATATATTTTTATAAGCTACTCTTAATTATAAAATTTGAAGTTGATGGACAACCACTGGATGCATTTCTTAGCTATATAATTAGAAACTTGTTCTAAAATGGTTACACTGTCCAAGTTATTCAAAATAGATTACAAAGAAAACAGGCAGTGGGAAACTATTAGGCTTTAGGTACACAGTAATGATCAAAGTGTGTGGCAAAGAAAATTGAAATAAATAATAAGATTCTACGTATATATTTTGAGAAAGTATTGACAAGTTTAAATGATGAAGTTAAAGTGGAAGTTTGAGAAAATCATAGACTCAAAACACTTTCAAAATTCCAGATTTATTTTCTGAATTAATATTGATTAGACGTTGAAAAGAAGTGTGAATATAAAATGAATGATTTAGTGTGAAGCATGTCTGTGGATGGGATGTATGTTTGTATATGGGATGTATGCATTGTATATTTGAGAAACCTAAGGCCAATTGCCAACAAACATGTTTGTGAGCTATCCTGAGAATAGACCATCTAGTTTAAGCTATTAGATGACTACAAATCTGGCCAATATCATGTGTGTAACCTTGTAAGATAACCTTAGTTGATCCTAAATCTGCATAAACTATGAGAAATATTTTTTTGGCATTTTAAAGCCACATAGCTTTGAATAATTTCTTGCACAAAAAATACTCTAACCCCATTACTATAGTTTGAATTTACTAAAATAAAAAAATGTAGTTTTCTGCACCATCATAAGATAATAATTATAGTCAGAAAATTTATACCAAGGTACTAATATGTAACTTACATATTCATCTAAATTTTTAAACAAGTCTTCCCTAAAATGATGCTTATGTTAAAAATTCCAGTGCAGAGCTGAGAACTGTGGCACATGCTTGCATGTAGTACCAGCAACTCAAAGGGCCTGAGAGTGTAGCTCAGTGGTACAGCACTTTCATGGAAAGCACAAGGACCTGGGTTCAATCCCCAAATACTGGGAAAAAAGTCCAGTACAGAAAAATGTCTTTAGTTTTCTTCACACTATAGCAATTCCTTAGCCTTTTAAAATATATACATTTGAAAAGGACTCAAATCCACAATACATAAAAAATTATTAAGAGTCAATAATATCTCAATTTATAAAGTGGACAAGTTAAGTAAGAAGATATAAAAATATACAACAAGGATATAAATGATGCCTAGAGTCAATGTTTATCAGAGAAATGAAATTTAAATCACAGTGAGATATCAGTACAAACAAGAATGTCCAAAATTAACTAATAACACTAAAGGATGAAAATATTTTGTAATAAGTAGCAGTCTTGCACTTTACTGAGGAAAATGTAAAATGACTGAATGATTTTGAAGAACAATCAGCAGTTTCTTATTTATTTATTTATTTATTGCAGTACTGGGAGTTGAACCCAGGGCCTCATGCTTGCATGTTTTGCAAGTGCTGCACCCTCAGCCCTTTTTATTCTCTCTTTTTTTTTTTTTTTTTTTTAGTTTGAGACAAGATCTCACTAAATTACATAGATTGTCTCTGGTCTCGAATTTGCAATCTTCCTGCCTCTGTATCCTGAGTCACTGGGTATAGGCGTGCACCACCATGCCCGGCACAGTTTCTTAAGATTGTACTAGTTTATCATGAGACCTATTCATTCCAACCTAGGGTATTATGTTTTAAGAAAAATGAAAGCATGCATATTTGTAACACATTTAATTACAATAGCATAAAACTTGTAATAACTGAATGGCCATTAACAGTTCAACAGATAAGTGTCATCTATTTATACCACTATATTAGGAATCCTCCACATATCTGTCAGCTTGTCATGCTATGGGAACTTGTGTGTTGCTGTGATGCTGAAAGCTATGACACCAGTATTTCAGATACCAGCGGGGCCACCGATGTTGTTGTTGTTGTTGTTAAGTGCTGTCGAGTCGATATCCGACTCATAGCCACCCTCATAGGGTTTTCAGTGGCTGTTTCTGGATTGCCTTGGGAGTGGATTGCCAGGCCCTTCTCCCAAGGGCCACCGATAGAGGACAGGTTTTAATTGAGCTTCCAGACTGAGACAGACTAGGGAAAAGGACCTAGCAGCCCACTCCCAAAGCAGCCATTGAAATCTCTGTGAATAGCAGATAAACACTGCCAAATATACTGCTGGAAAATGAATCACTAAGGATGGAAGGCATTCAAGAAATGAGTGGGGGAGAGTTGCCTTCTCAAAGTAAGTGGACCTTAATGACAGGAATGGAGTAAAGCCCTGAGGACCTCTTTTGGTTCATGTAGCATGATTCAAAATGAGAAGAAACAGGGGCTGCAACACTGGTCTAAAATATAAAAAGGTTTGTGTGCATAGCACAGTGTTGAGTAGTGTTTCATTCTGTTGTACATAGGGTCCCCTATGATTTGGATCTGACTAGAGGGCACCCAGGAACAATAAAAAATATTAGATAGAATTATGACTGAGAAATATATAGCTGTGTATACTTACAGAATAAGATGTACAAATGGAAAACATTTTCATACAGAACTAAATGGAGTCAGACAAAGAATCTCTACTATATGATTCTATTTGTATGAAACACTCAAAAAGACAAAACTCTTCTATATTGACATAAGAAAATTTGGAAGTTATTTGCCTTTGGTGCTGGGGAGATGACTGGAGAGGCACACAATGGAGAGCTTGGGAAGTGAAGGAAATGAGCTGTATGTTGATTTTGGTTATGATTTTGTCTTATATGTCATGAATCATCAAGCTTAATTAAAAAGAGTACATTTCATTAGGTGAAAACTGAATCTAAATAAAGTTTATTCAAAATCACAACAACTGAGATAAAGTGCTTCTTAAAAAATGAACAAATACAAAAGTAATCAAGTGAAGAAATGCACACTGGTAGCAAAAGTAATTTACCAAATGAAGCACCTTTAAATGTTTGATATACTAAAATATTTAATTATCTAAAATCAAAAACAACCAAAAATCCCAGGTCTATTTGATTCAAAATTTTGTTATTACAAAATAAGACTGGAACTGTAGAGTGGTAGAGTGAGGGCTTTTGCAGGCTCTGTATGTGCCAGGCCCCAGATATAAGGCAAGCAATTCCTAAGAGTTGTGATCCATGGGCATGGTGAAATTTTCTTATCTTCATAGAGTCCCCACAATGTTAGAGAGCATTGATCTTGAAAGACATTGGTGAGATCACCATTTTCT
The DNA here is from genome assembly GCA_007922755.1 of Pedetes capensis. Lineage (NCBI taxonomy): Eukaryota > Metazoa > Chordata > Mammalia > Rodentia > Pedetidae > Pedetes > Pedetes capensis. The sequence continues at coordinate 45,239 of VMDO01009089.1, forward strand.
GAAGGAAGACCGTACCATTCAGTATCTGAGAGTGAAAACTGAACATATTACTTGCCTAAGGAAGGAAGAGCCACAATTTTGAGGCACAGGTTTACTGAGCAGAGAAGTTTTTTTTTACATAGTGTTTTTTACAGTGGCTCTGAGTTTAGAAATTGGTAGACTTTAAAATTCATGAGACTTTCTGAAAGGGATTAATGGAATCTTACATATAGAAGGAAGTATTTCCACTGTTGTAAAGAAGATAGCAGGTATTTCCTTGGGAGAGTCAGTACTTTCAATTCTCACTTAGGAATTTTTGTATATGATTTCGATGGAAGATGATAGCAAATATCCTGTGATAACTGGTACAGATATGATAACAATGTGAGGAATTTGGCTACATATAGACTGTTCTTTTAATATAATATTGAGAAGAAACAATTTTTAAAAAGCATGAAAGGGTGAATTAAGAGAATAAACTAACTCTTTTGATAGTTGAGAGAGAGAATGGGTTTACAAACAGCATTTAAAAAATACCAGAATAGAAAAAGATATATACTTTTTTCTCTGAGGACAAAGTGAACATGTAAAAAATAAGTAATTGGTGAAAGGGGAAGAAATGTAGCACATTACACATGTTCTTGTCAAGGTAAGTTTGTGAGATTGAAGAATGTTAGGAGATGGGTAGTGGGGGGATATAGGAAAATTAAAGATATCAGCCTAATCTATAAAGTTTAGTATTTAGAATATTTTATGGATATACTATTCTTTCTTTCAAATTATTATTTCATGATATTTCAGGGTTTGCACCTTGTGAATCTCATTCAAGTGTCAAACTTGCCTTTGACCTACTTCTAGGGAAGGTTCTAATTTAATGTATTTATGAACACATTTATATTTTATATGCTGCTAATTGGTCTTCTATTACTTTAAAAAGTAACCTCATTTATCTTTGTTCTAGGACTTTAATGCAATTTAGATAGCCTGTAAGCACTCTCTGAAGACATTTTAGAAAAAGTTTTTGTGTGTTTTTTTCTCCCCCAAAGACAAGAACATATTAAAACTCATTTTGTTCTATAAAGGAAAGTTTAAAAAAATGATAGCAGCCTTAAAGTGTTGTTAAACTTTTTTTCCTTCATGAATATGAGTTGTTAAAAATACTATTGGTTTTAATATGAAAGACACTATATAATAAAAAGCTAATGAGGTAATATCACAAGAACACTTGTAGATTTAAAAATACTTTAAAATAATTACTAAATACATTATTTGTCACTTTTATTTACTGAAGAGATAGATGAGGTCATTCATTTGATTTTCTACGGACTGGATCTTGGAACTGTGTTTTGGAGGATAATCTATCCAAGGCAGGCAAAGACATCAAATTTTAGGAAAAGAAAGTATATAACTATTCATATGTTTATGGAATTTATTTTAAAAGATTTGCAGTGAAGCATAACTGTAATATGTAAAGAAAATATCCATGTTTTACATGACTTATAGAAAAAAATTCCCCAAAGTTCTACAGAGATGCAGGCTTTTGACTGATATTAATTTGCTACTTAGTTTTATCATAAAAATATGGTCATCCTCAATCCTATATATCTAAATATATGTAATTAAGTTATTTTGCAACAAAAGGTCTAAATTTAACCACATTGCTTTTTCTCTACCTCTCTTAATGTTGAACTAATTATTGTCATAAATGCAGAATTAAAAAAACTGATAGCGAACTTTTGCAGAAGCAAACAATTTGTGGGCATTTTTAAACTTCAATCTGCATATTCAGGCAATCTACTCTTCAACAAAAGGAGATGAAAGCCCATCATCATCTATGTTTTTTCAGGCATGTAAATATTCCAGATCCACACAAATAATTCAACAAAAACACAAACAAACAAAATAGTACTACAAGTAAGAGTTTCCATTCCATGAGTGGGTTATCTGTTGGGTACCTTCCTCTATCAAGTGTTATATGCAGACTTTATATGACATACTATGTACAGTACTTTCAGTTGAAGCATTTATATTTCCTTAAGTAATGTACCAATCACTTTGGGTTAAATTTTACAAATTCATTCATAATTTAAATACACAAAGTAATTATAAATTATTAGCTTACAAAATCCTTTCCAGCTATTATAAGATATTGCCCTCAGAAAGAAGAAAGGAGAGTGGATCCAGATGTTGGAGTGAGAGCAATAGAAGGAGTATACTAGAAAAATGATAAACTCACAACTAGCTTGCATATTGTTTATCCCATTGAATTTAATTTATATTAGCTTCATAAGAATTCCTCATTACCAAATAAAGATAAAGAGTTATGAATGACATAAAAACAGAAAACAAAACATCTCAGTTTTGCCTGTTTTTGACCAGGTAGTCATTTCAAACGTTGGTATTTCTATATGGAATAGATTTTCAGGATAGCAAGATAAGGGTGGAATTTATTTTTTATTTCTTCTCATAAATCAGAGTGTTCAAATGATCCATCCAGAATATATGAATTTACTAAAAAAAAGTTTCTTCAAAAAGCAAATAAGTTTATTCCTTCAGAAAAATGAAAATTAAAGCTTCAATATGTTTTTATCAGGGTCTGGGATTTAGTTCAGTTGGTAGAGCACTGCTCTGCAGTCTCTGAGGTCCCGAGTTCGATTCCCAGCACCACAAAAATGGGAGAAGGATGTGGCAATCCACTCCTGAGGCAATCCCAAAACAATCAGCCATTGAAAACCCTATGAGGGTCGCTATGAGTCAGACATGACTCGACAGCACGGAACAACAACAACAATGTTTTAATCACATTAAAATGAATCTACAAAGCTTAAGAAATTTTACTAACAATGGGAAAGCTTAGTGAACTAAAACATTGACTATTTATCTCCTTCTATTCTAAGAAATTTCTTAAGTTTGTATTTTGCTGTCTATAACTAGATTTCTCTAGAATCCAGGGTCCAGTACTTAAAGCTTGCTTGCCTAAATCTGTCACCATTTTGTGTTATCATTAACTTTGAGAAATATTTATATCCCGAGAACACCAAGTGTCTGAGATGAAAGAAGGGTTTGTAAATTTGTGAAAAGTCTGTACATAGAATATTTGATCAACTTCCTTTTCTGAAAAAGAAACAAAAACAAAAATAAATATCCTGGACTGACAATGTAGGTTAGTAGTAGAATGTTTGCTTAATATGGAAAGCCATGGGTTCAGTCCTCAGCACTACAATAAATGAATAAATAAATAAATAAATATTTCCTTTGAACAGTTGTTTATCTCTTTGTTTGCAAATTTAGGAGGAATTGGGTGACCTTAATTTACACGTAGAAACTGAAAAAGACAACCCTCAGTTTTCTTTTTCTTTTTGACAATAGCTTTATTTCCTTTGTGTAGCAAATATTACTATAGTTGTGTTAATTATTTTAGAAGCCAAATTTTATATTTTTAAAATATTGATCTCATACACAGAGATATCTTTTCTTTCATATTCAATGATTTGCAGAATCTGAATTAAAATTTGGCAGTTGATTTCACTTTACAGGGTATTGTAATTAAATTTAATTTACTTATTTTATTGTTGAGGTCCACTCCTGCCTGGCAAAAGATCATGGAGCTTCACCCCAACACCAGTTTGCTAGGGACCCTCAGGGGCGGGCAACAACTGGCGGGCAATAACTAATAGGAACCTTTATTTAATAGGACCTACAAAGTGAGACCTGCAGCTGTAGTCCTATGGCATCCGATCCCGTCAGATCTCGGAGGCTAAGCAGGGTTGGGCCTGGTTAGTACCTGGATGGGAGACTGCCTGGGAACACCAGAAGCTGTAGGCTTGGGAGAAGGACCTGGCAACCCCCTCCCAAAAATCAATCTGCCATTGAAAACCCTATGAACAGCAGAGAAACACTGACAATAGTGTCTCCCCTGTTGTACAGAGGGTCGCTATGAGTCAGATACCGACTCGACAGCACCTAACAACAACAACAACATAACTTGGGAGTACAGATACTATCAGAGAGTGGCTGATGTTGGTGGAGCCTGAAGATCTTGCCTCTTGCTGGTCATCTTCTCCTCTCACCTGCTCCCAAGGATGAGGGGATTGAGAGCTCTTCTTATCTTTCTTGAGGTCTTCTTTCTTGACTCTCAGAGTCTTGTCTCTACGTGGCTTGATTGAAGGTCTGGACGATGTAAGACGGGATGGTCAGGATCAAGGTGGTCGGAGAGGAAGAGACAAAAGGAACTTGGGGTGTTTGAGTATCTGTTTATAATCACTCTGGATAGGAGTGTGGACTAGGGCATAACCAATCGGAGGAGCAGCTCCTACCAGGAGGAGAAGTTCTCCATGTGAGGGCTTGGGAAAGTATAATTAGGATAGGTGGATTCGGTGCAGGCTGGACCAATCACTGAGCATCCCTTCTTAACCAATCAAGTGACTCTGGGTGGCCAATCAGGTTGAAGGAGGCCACACCAGAGCTGGGCTGTTTGGGGGCCATCTTGGATCACTCCATGGGAGGAGTAGGAGTATAACATGTAAAAGGTGAAAAAATAGGTGAAAGGTGAACTGGGACTTGGGTAGCCATATTGGCTCTTAGTGAGTCAAATAGGTCCCAGTCCAGGTTCCTGGGTTAAGAGTGGCTAGAGGTGGGAGGTGCAGGAACAGGACAGGATCTGGAGAGGGTTCAGACCTTGGCCCAGACTGACTGGGCCTTGGTCCTGGCACTCCAGGGGGGGTGGTTTCCAGATAATTCCCTACATTTTCTTTCTTTAATTCAAATTTAGCTATTTAAGTGTTCATATATTGAATCTGAAATTAAAACTAAATTTAAAATTCTAAAGCTGTATGCATGTAATAGTAATCAATTAAAATATTTTCAGAAGTCAGATGGCTGGCAAGAGTACTATATTCACCAAAGAAATGATGTTCTTTCCAACTTTATTTGACATGAGAATACCTAAGTGTTGTATGTTAATCAATGTTTCATCATTATTGTGAAATCTCTGAGATAAACAAATTATGCTCATAGTTTTGGAGGCTTTAGTGCATGGCTCATTGTCTCATTGTTTGCTCCTGTGACAAGGAAGCACATCATGGCAGGGAGCCTAGGGCAGAGCAAAGCTCCTCTCCTTAAAACTGATATGTGAAAAAGAGATAGAGGAAAAAATACACAAGTGGGCAAAGAAGTTGAACAGACAGTTCCCAAATGAAGAAGTTTGTAAGGTTAAGAAGCACATGAAAAATTGTTCACTATCTCTAGCCATTAGGGAAACACACATCAAAACAACTCTGAGAGTCCCCCAACCCCAGTAAGAATGGCCAAGAACAACAAAACAAATAATAAAAATGCTGGCTCTGTTGTGGTGAAAATGGAACCCTCTTACATTCTTGGTAGGACTGTAAATTGGTTCAATCACTTTGGAAATCAATATGGATGTACCTCAGAAAAATAAAGCAGAACTCTCATACTACCCAGCTACACCACTAAGAATATACCAAAAAGGAGACATATCATCATAGCACAGAGACACCTGTATCTCCATAGTCAATGCAACAATTTTCACAATAGCAAGGATATGGAACAAACCAAGGTGTCCATCAACAGAAGAATGAATTAGAAAAATGATGGTACATATGCACAGTGAATAATACTCAGTAAAAAAATGAAATAATGCCTTTTGCAGAAAAATGGATGGAACTGGAGAACATCATCTTAAACAAATGAACACAAGCTCAAAAAGAGACATACCATATAATCTCACTCATATGTGGGAGCTAATACTTACTTAAAGGAAGAAAAAATCCTCTACATAAATTTATATATAGAAAATGCACAATTAAATTTAGCAAAGAAAAGACAATATAAAGAGTAGATAGAAGGAGGGAGGGAACTAGCAAAGGGAAGCAAAGATTGCAGAAGGTAGAATGGGAAGGAGAATCAAGGTAGAAGGATAACAGGGGAGAGGATGATCTCGATTTAAACAACACAACTTCATGAGTATATTGGAAACAAAGGGGGATATAACCCAAATGTGCATTTGAGTTTTACTACATATTAGTTGAAATTTCCATAAACCTTGTAAGTTTATAAAAGTGTAACACAATGTGATGTAATATTTGCATAAGGGAAAAGCTAATGCTGTATTATTCTGTATCCCACCATCACTTACCAATAAAGAGAAAGAAAATAAGGGAAAAAAGGTTTTAAAAATAAAAAAAGAAAAAGAAAATGGATGGATTACACTGTTAAACCATTTCTATATACATTAATACGAGAAATTTCTTTTGTGGAAATTAAATCCGTCAAAACAGGAAAAAAAAAAAAGAGGAAGATACTGGGCACTTGGATTTCCTTTAAAGGGCACTTTTGAGACCTAAATCTCACAATAAGCCCCATCTATTTAAGGTTCCACCACCTCTCAGTAGCTCCAAGCTGGGGTCTAAGTCTTTAACATATGGACCACTGGGCAAAATTTGAGATCCAAACAATAGCAGGGAATAACAGAAAGAATTCTGTTATAGATTAAAGAAATCTGGATTTGAATCCTAGATTCATCTTTTATTTCTTGATAAATATATATAAATGTGAATATTAGATATAAAATATATAGCAGCTTCAGCTTTCCTTATTTAAATTAATATAATAATATGTCTTTAAACCTAAAAGAGATTTTCTGATTATCAATTGACTATTTCAAATATAAATTAGGTTACAGCAACCCTGAATAATATAGGTAAATGTTCAGATGTTCACAGGTTTTCCTCATATTTTAAACTTGCATATGCTATAAGAAATATTTGATTCAATTAAGTACTAAAACTCCTCAAAATTTCCTATTTACTACATGGTTAATAATTACACCTATAGAAGAGTAATATAATAAGGAGTAGTAGCATTAGTCAATGATATCTCAAGAATGTTTTTCCTGAATCCTCTCTATCTCTTAGAACTATGTAATCTTCACATTTTCAAAGTAACCAGATACTTAATCTTTGATTCATCTCATTTTTCTGCTATTTTTTGTCTCATCTAAAAAGATATGGTTTTATGATATTATGGATTTTCTTAAGATTTGATATATTTTACAAAAAATTAATTGGCTTACACACATATAATTTGCGAGTTTATTTGTATTAGTTTAACACAAATTTGCATTTGCATATGTTACATTTATAATAATTTTTGTCTTAGCATTTTTGTCCCCTTCATGAAATATGAAATTCCATTAATAGAGTGGGAGAACATTTGAATGCCTTTTTTACTAGTCTATAATTTTACAATTCTTCTTGATAAATCTGAGATTTTTAAAAATTCCTGTGCATGAATTTATAACCTGACATTTGAGACACTCTCTGTCCTCTAATCTGCAATTATTTATGACCTATGAATCCTATATTTCTCCATTTTTCTCTTTATGTTCTTGAAACATATGAACACAAACATTATTCAATGGGAGTTAGGTAGGTAGGGAGGTAAGGAAAAAAAATTGGGTGTTTGAACTAAAGGGAAAAACAGGAGTACTCAAATCAGATGTGATGAAAAAACTTATATTTAAATGTTAGGCTCTCTTATCTTCTCTGTTTGCATGCCGACACCATTTCATCTACACCAAAAGTTGCTTGCAAACTAAATGCAGTGATTCGCATCTGTAATCTTAGCTACTTGAGAGGCTAAGACACCATTGCCTGAGTCCAATGGTTCAAGGCCAGTTTAGGCAACAAAGTGACACTCTGTCTCTTTTTTTATTGTCTTTTTCTTCCAGAAACATAAGGGAAAAAAAATCATTTCTTTTATCAGCATTGCTACATTGAGGAGAAAAGAATGAGCACACAAACTACATGTTTTAGGTTGTCACATTTTGTACCCAGTATCAATTTGTTTCTCTCACATTTTTAGTTTATGAATTTTAATTAATATTGATTTAGTGAATCTTTGCTTTATATAAAAGCGTATAATTCATTTCTGTTATGATGACAGGTTTTTATTTAATTTTGATGTACAGTACTGAGAGATTGAAACTAGGTCCTCACACATGCTAGACAAACATTCCACCACTAAGCAGCATCCCCAGCCCCTTATTTATTTACTTATTTTTTATTTTGAGACAGAGTCTTGCTAAGTTTTACAGGCTGCCTCTGGCTTCAAACTTGCTGTCCTCCTGGCTCAGCCTCCTGAGTATCTGGGATTATAAGAGTGTACCATGCACTCAGTTTATTCAATAATCTTTGCAATAAATTCACATCTTCAATTTCTGTCCAGATAATTTGACCTGAATACTATACATTCCTAATTAGGCATCTCAATCCTTTTAGGTAGAACACTAAATATGATCAACTGTCCCCCCCAAAAAAACCCCCACAAGAAACACTGTTGTCAAACATATATTGTTAAGTCTCTGACATTTGCCTTCAAATACTTTGGAAATATGAAAGAAAGAAAATGGAAATTATGAATGTGCATATGTATGTCACAATCTACCAGATTAAAAATCTCAGAAATGAATAGTTAGCCTCCATGAAATAAGTCCTTTTTATTTTTAGTTTTTGCTATTTAATTTCATTTTATCTTCATTTATAGTAATTTATTAGTTAGTGTACAACTTAATGGGTTTCATTATGTCATTTTCGTACATGCATGTAATTGTACATAACCCTGTTCTCCTCTCCCTTCCCCCCCTTTTTAAAATCTACTTATTAAATAGAAAAAAAGCACCCCTGTGTTAACATATTGGATATTTGGGCTATTTGAATAATTAGCATTTTGGGAAAAATTAAAATCAATCCATATCTTTTTTTCTCTGAGCTTGTGGGTTGAACCCAGGGGCCTTGCATGTATTTCCAAGTGTTCTACCACTGGGCTGCCATTGAGCATGTTTTTTATTTATTTTCTGTCAACGTCTTGCTCAGTGAAGCAGGATGCCTCTGACCCTGAACTTGTGATCCTCCTATGTCTGCCTCTCTCCCAGATGCTGGGATTTTAGGCTTGCACAATGGTGCCCCTTACCAGTCCATTTCATTTCAATGTTTATTCTCACTTTATTTAAAATTATCTGACATTGACAGACTTGAGATTAAGCCAATAATAAGAATCAACTTGAAATAAAAGAATAAAGAATAGAAGTATTACTCATTTCCAGAATGTACATTTTTGATATTCTTCCATTTTAGATGCCTAGTTGTCTTTTTAAAGTGTCATTATTTTCATTCATGCTTTCTGACTTTATATCCAAATGGTAGCATTTTGTAGATTCATTCCTGATGTATCATTAGTGGATGGGGGATATTGTAGAAAGAAAATTGAAGATGGTATATTTTATTTACTGTATATATGAAGACAAAATATCCTAGTGGGTGGAAAATCACATAATACTTGCAAATAGAATTTGTGTTAATTAATTAATTAATTAATTAATTTGAAGTACTTGGGGTTTGGGGCTGGGATTTAGCTCAGTTGGTAGAGCACTGCGCTGCAGTCTCTGAGGTCCCAAGTTCAATTCCCAGCACCGCAAAAATGGGAGAAGGACCTGGCAATCCACTCCCAAGGCAATCCTGAAACACCCAGCCATTGAAAACCCTATGAGGGTTGCTATGAGTCGGATACCGACTCGACAGCACCTATCAACAACAACAACAACTTGGGGGTTGAACCTAGGGTCTTGCACATACTCTGCAATTGCTCTGCCACTGGTCTACTCCAGAGCCGAACTTTAATTTTTTTATCTTGAGTTAGGGTTTTGCCAAGTTACATAGACTGCCTCTATCCTCAAACGTGGAATCTTCTTGCCTCTGTCTCCTAAATCGCTGGGATTACAGATATGCACCACCACTCCCAGATAGCATTTGTGTTGATTAATTAAACACTAATTAAAATAGGCCTGCAGCCATTGCCCTGTGGCATCCGATCCCGTAAGATCTCGGAAGCTAAGCAGGGTCAGGCCTGGTTAGTACCTGGATGGGAGACCACCTGGGAACACCAGAAGTTGTAGGCTTGGGAGAAGGACCTGGCAACCCCCTCCCAAAAATCAATCTGCCATTGAAAACCCTATGAACAGCAGAGAAGCACTGCCAATAGTGTTTCCCCTGTTGTACAGAGGGTCGCTATGAGTTGGATACTGACTCGACAGCACCTAACAACAACAACAATTAAAATAGAATAAGCTTTGTATTTATACTTGTCTCTTGGTGTGGTACTTATTCATTCAATAAGTATTTATTTACTGTTTATAATATTTGAAGTAAGACTAAAGCTTAAATATGAAATGACAAACTGAAAGTACAATTTTCAATTTAAGAGATCTCATTCTTGAGAGAAAACTTTAAAGTTTCTGGGTCATATCTGTGTTTTTCACCATCTTCTTCCTTTTTTTCTCTTCCACTCTCACACATACACAAACCCTACTTGGCAAAATTTTATTTAAAAATATGAAACTTATTTGTTAAGTGAGATAAATGTAAAATCTTGAAAGTGAGAAGTATAAATAAATCATGAGAACATTTAAATTTAGTGAACTGTACTAGTTGTTTCATCATTAATCAGTCAGTCACTGTACATTGGAATGTAGTATAGCTTTGGAGGATAAAATATTTGTAACATTACTGAGTTGAAAGGAAAAAGTAGACATTTTCACCTTTTGCATTTAGTCTACCTACTCTCTGTAGTTGTTTTTGTTGTTAGGTGCCGTGGAGTCGGTATCCGACTCATAGCAACCCTCTGTACAACAGGGGAAATACTATTGCAGTACTTCTCTGCTGTTCATACGGTTTTCAATGGCAGACTGATTTTTGGGAGGGGGTTGCCAGGTCCTTCTCCCAAGCCTACAGCTTCTGGTGTTCCCAAGAGGTCTCCCATCCAGGTACTAACCAGGCCTGACCCTGCTTAGCTTCCGAGATCTGCCGGGATTGGATGCCACAGGGCTACAGCTGCAGGCACTCTCTGTAGTAGTGAGCATAATTACTTTTGATATTTAAAGAAAATGAACACAATACAGGCTTTTACATTTCTGCCCAGAAATATTTGGCAGCTGGTGGGAAAAGTATATAATTGAAAAGAAAGATACAAAGTTGAATGCTACAGAATTTCATATTACTTCAGTTAAAATGCAGTGAAAAGAGAAAAATTACAGTTACTTTACTTCCTTTTAGAAACTAGTTACTTTCAATTGTTATCATGGTCTTATTCTGTTTATCCATTTTAATTCTTTAGCTCATTGAATTAAGTCATCCAGTGACTGGCAACTTTTACAGGTATGACAAACATTGAGACTGTACATATACCCATATCTATACACTATTGATATGAGGTTATCAAAAATGTCTTAATATGTATTAGAACTCTCTGTATTTATATGAATTATGTTCTTTTTTACCACTCAGTTGAAAATAGAGCTTATCTAGTATACAATTGTTTTGTCTGTTGGTTGTCCCTCCAAATTTGTAGCAAAATCTGTATTAATCAGTGCTCTCCAAAAACAAAGAAACTTGTAGATGTGCACACACACCCATGCGCGCACACGCCCACACACAGAGTCACGTGCCATATAAAAATGTTTTCTTTAATGATAGACTGCATATGTAATGGTAATCTCAAAGATTGTATTACTTAATGATGTTATTGGTTGAGGTTTAGCTCAGGCGGTAGAGTACTGCTCTGTGTACTTTGAGACCTTTGGTTCCATCCATGGCACTGTAAAAATGGGAGAAGGACTTGGCAGTCCACCCTCAATCCTGAGAAACAATTAGCCATCAAAAACCCTATGAATAGCGGAGAAGTACTGATGTAGAGTCTGGCATGGTAGAGTATCGGGTAGCGTTTTTTCTGTTGTACATAGTGTTTCCATCAGTCGGACCTAACTCGATGGCACTTAACAACAACATCCACCTTTATGTTACACATGACCTGAGAAAGAAAGATTTTATTTTATTTTATAATTATTTAATTGCACAAACTTATGATGGGATAGTGTGATAACCTGATACATATATAGAGTGCATAATGATCATATCAAGATATTTAACATTTCCATTTCTTTAAAATTTAAAAAATTTAGGATTAACAAAATAATTATACATGTATGTGAGGTACATTGTGATACTTTGATACGTGTATATAATATAAGTTCACCAAAGCAGGGTAAGTAACATTTTTATGAGACACTTATTTTAAGGAATTGACTCATATCAACTTATTTTATGGAATTGACTCTGTAGTTTTCAGGACAGGCCAGCATACTGGAGATTCAGTGAAAAGTACACAGTGCTACTTGATTCTAAAGGTAGAATTCCTTCTTTCTTAAGAGAGGACCTATAAGGGCCTCTAAATGATTAAATGAAGCCCACCTGCACTGAGGGTAGTGTGCTTCTGTACTGCTTTAAATGTTAATCTTATCTTTATAAAAAATCACAATGACATTTATACTGTCCTTTGACCAGAAATCCATGAATTATGTCCTAGACAACCTCTCAGATAAAATTAACTCTCATATTGGCAGATCAATATCCTAACTTCATGTTTTCAAATACAAAATGAGAATTAAAAACCATTTTAGTGTAGTTATTATCTTCATTCGGTAAGCTTTTTTTTCATGTAGCATTGAATACTTTTACTAAGAGAATGAATGTTGGGCTTAGTTTGTACAATTACAATATCTGTGGATGTTCTTTTGTGACAACAAAAGAAGAAAACATGGAAATGCACAGGTTTTTTTTGTTGTTGTCTTTTTTTTTCCCCTTGATGGACCTACTTTTGATTATTTAGCACTTAAGTATTATCCAGAAAGACATTAGGTAATTTTCACATTTATAGACTGTACTTCTCTGGCAACACTGGAAGGTACCATATTGCAAGAATTAACTTATGTGGTTGTTCCTATCTATTAACACTAGAATATCTATTAGAAGTATGAGATGACAAAGAGAAAACACATTTAATTTATTTTAAGAACAAAAATTGAGATTAATCACAGTATAAGAAATGAATCTAGCACTATTCAAACATGCATTCTTCTTGTGAAGTATCCAAAGTATTTTGTCCTTTTGCAAATCAGGAGTCTGCTGCCTGCCACTTGCTCTTATTACGTTCATTGTTGTAATAATTCTCAATAATAATTGTATATTTCATTTGGTTAATGTACTCCAAATACTTGCTGCTTTTTTCATATTCATCTCAAATAAAATAAAAAGAACATTTTTTTCTGATGGCATTTTTAGTAAAACCTGGTACCTTGATTGATTTAGAAATGTACTTTATACAGATGGAAACAAATGGATTAGTTAAACAGAAACACAGGACCCTTCTTTACGTATGAGATGGATATTTTAAGAGCTTTCAAATATTCAATTACAGCTTTGTTAACTGTGAACTGTGGCCAGACTAAAAAGAAATGTGAACAAACATCTCATGGGATGAAAGCTATTTTTATTCATTAAGAAATCCTCTGAAATGTTTTTTCCCAAAACCAGTGTACTACTGACAGTACAGCTAACACATTCTATATTCCTCACCATTTATTTTCATGAACTTAATTGACCATTTTAGGAAAGAAATGGCCTTTATGATAACAACAAGATAAAAGCTGGTAATTGACTGAAATGCTTGAGTACAGCTAGCTAAAACCACTTTCGACTAATGGAGACCCAAATGAAAGGCATGAAAATTTCAGCCAATAGTAGAGAAGGTCACACGATTTTTTTCCATTCTTTTTTTGAACCTCATAAGAAAACAAAATGTTGTGATGATACATCAACTTCTAAAAGGTATGAAAGAAAAGAAAAACATATTACATCAAAAATTGCTCTGTAGAGCACCTGATTATCATGCACTGTGCATGATGTATTATGGAAAATTGATATTATTTTAAAAGCTTTTCTTCAGTATTATTATGCTGTCAGCACAAGGTTATTTCATGTGCATAAGACCAAGAATAGTCATTAATGTTTTCAGAAGTTGGCAACAAAAAATATTCTATGAAATAAAAGTTTGATAGCCTAAATAGAATGATAAAATAAAATGGAAAACTTTTAATAAATGGTTTCATAATTCATTAAAGACTTTATATTTACTAGGTAAAAAGTAATTTGTAAAATAATTTAAACTTTAGAATTATTTATAAAAATTATAATACCAAAATTGCCATGCCTGTCATTATTTTAAATGATTTAATTTATTTATATTTATATTTGTATATTTTATGCCAAAACATATTACAATTAGTGGTCTACAGCAGCAGCCCCCAAACTTTTTTGGCATCAGGAATAAGTTTCATGGAAGACAATTTTTCCACAGACTGGAGACAGAACTCAAGTTGTAATGGGAATGATGGGGAGAGGCTATCAGTGAAATTTCCTGGCGCACCTGCTGCTCACCTCCTGCTGTGCAGCCCAGTTCCTAACAATCATACTGATCTGCAGCCAGGATGTTGGAGTCCCTTGGTGTAGGAGTTCACTAAGGATAATCAATACTTAATATTTTACAACTATTATTGTTTTAGTTTTTGTCTAGTCATTTAAGAAAGCCTTATTTAGTTACTACTGAATAAATTGAGAGAGGACCAAGCCAGCAGAATTCTGCAAAAAAAAATCATTCAAGAAGTCCGCATTAGTTTACATTTCTTGTAATCATATTAAGGAGATAATCTTAATGAATTAAATAAATTGTTATGATAGATTTGCTCTGTGCATACTATATTTCAATTTTACAAAAGTTTTAAATAAGGGTAGATTGTATTTATTAAACAAAGAAAGAACTCGAGAAGGACACATGATTTTTTAAAAATTCTAGAAAAAAATATATAGTAATAGAAAATTGATTTACTATTGATTACTAAATTCTTCAGTCTGTATTTTATAGCTAATAATTTGGTCCCTTTTCTACTTCTCAAGGACATACAAAATGCAGAAAACATTGTAAAATTTTCTGCTATTGTCTATGAATATATATATTTTTCCATTGTGGCCAATTAGACTAAAAAGCCTATATCCAGAAAAAATGTGTGTTCACTTTACTCATTCTAAGAATAAATCACCAGCAAGAAACAGTATTTCTGTTTTCTTGAAATTTTCCATTTTCCATATAATTATAATTTCCACAGGATTTTACCTCCACTCATTTTTCAAGACAGTTTTGTTGATTTTGATAAAGCATCTTTGTTTGGCTGCTAGAGATAATCCTATTTAGTACCATTTCAAAGACATTTTCATTATTGTGTCTTAGCAGTAAGCAGAGGATATGCTTTTTTTTTATCTTCCTTAATTATGATCATTGCATATGCATTCTTAAATTCAGATAATCTGATCTTCTTTTTTTTTATTGGTAAACTTATTGACTCTGTTTTTCTGCTATTCCCACAAAGTGAATGATTTTCATTTCATATCAACAAGCCTCATGAGTTCCATTTCAATTTTCTACTGAGATGTGTGTATATTTATTTTACAAGCAGTCTTCCAAAATAATCTTACATGATTATTTAATAATCCATGAAAATTCATTTATTTTTAATATTTGAGACCAAGTATTTTTCCAGTCACTTAAATTCCATCAATAGGATACCACAACTCTCTTTTCAAGTATTAATAGTATTTAATAAATATTAGTGAACTCTACATCTTCTACCTCTACTTCTATATTATATGCTATGGGTAACCTGACCTAGAGAAAGCTTAAACTCATTGCCCTGGGCTGCAGCATGATTCACTGAAAGAGAAGCAGTGGCCTTAGGATCTAGGACCAAGAAGATAGTCTTGCTCCTTGGATCTATGATTCTGAGCCAATGATGGTCATAGAAGCGTCTTTTCTATCTTCTTATCTATCACTTTCAGGGATATCTTCAACTTTTCTTGAAGGATAATAGAAATTCACATTCAGATGGTTTTATTGTCTCATCTTATAAAAGTCCAAAAACTTTCCTTCTTTTTTTCCTAAATATCTGCCCACATCAGTCTAAGCTACTTCTTGTATGACATCATCCATATTCTTGGTTTCTGCTGAGAAGTTTGACTAGAGTCAGGAGTCAGATCTGCTATCTCTTCATCAGATGAATACATTATTTTTCCCGCTCTAGATAGACTAAGAATTTTCTTTTTTTTTTAGTTCTGTTTTATTTTTATTTAACTAGTTCTTTGTCAATTAATATAATTGCCTTTTCACATTTTACTGTATGCAGTAAAGAGAAATAATGCCCTATCTTCAACATTTAAAAAGTGTTCTCAACTAAATATATTCAAGTTCATCTTTTACTATGGCTGCTTTCCACAAACCTTAGAACACATTAGTCTCCACAAGATAATCTATGCTTTTTATTTCTTTTTATTATTTATAAATGTTTGTAGGGTAGAGTAGTAAGACTTTTGCTATATCCACTATGCAACTATTACATCACTTTTACTTATTCATCAACTTACATGTTTTACAGAATCATATTTCCCATGTATTGATATAGTTGCATCATACATTTTGAGATTTTCCTCCCCCACTTTTCCTCACTATTTTATTTTCCCCATTCCTTCCCCAGCCTCTGCTCCCACCCAGTGATCTCCTTCCCCCTTCTTTCAACTTTAACTATATTTTCCCTTCTTCAATATGTATGAATGTTCTCTTTTATATGTCTTCATACATATAGTTTATGTTTTTATTTTTTTCTTGCTTTAAGTTACATTTTGTTGCAATTTTAGCTCTAGCCTGGCTAAGAATAGGGCCAAACCTACAATATAACAAGTTGACCAGTGGCGTAAAAGGATGTCGGGAGACCTTCAGGTGGTAAGACAGGGAAGGTGAGGTTTATTGAGTGCTCCGCTAATGGGGCACAAGGAGCAGGCAACCCTTTAGAGCAGAGCTCTATGTGCTCTCTAAGTGCTGGCTCTAAGCCTGCAGCATAGAATGCTGCAGGCTGAGTGCTGGTACAGCTCAGCCTTAAAGGTACATCCACAGCCGCTGGTGTTCCTTGGAGGTCAATTGATCTTGCCTCTCTCGGCTTGCCTTCTCTACCTCCCTCCCTCCCTCCCAAGGATGGGAGGAATTGGGAGGCTCTTCGTGGCTTGCTAGAATCCTTCAGCTCTTGGGGCCCCTGGTCTTGATCTCGCCGGCTTGCTTACAGATCTCGCTGGAGTAGGGAGCGCTGGTCGAAGTGATGGGATTCAGGTGACTGTTGAGGGATGATCAGAAAGGTGAGGATCAGTGGGGTAAAGATGGGGTCCAGGAGCCCTAATTTATAGGGTCCTGGAGGGGTCACATGGTGGGATTCAGCCAATCAGGGCACGCACCTGACAGGTACAGCAGGTAAACTGTCATACCTGCCAGATGGGGGCAGTTATTACCAGAAATGCTGAGGGGATCCAATCAAATTTAAGGTGGTTAGGACAGGTCAGGCTAGCCAGGCGCCATCTTTACTCACTCGATGGGAGGGGCTGGCTTGAGTGAGTGAGATGAGCCCTGGGGTCAACTAGGGATCAGCCCCTCAGGCTGTCATGAGGGACCCTAGTTGTGGGATATGATTTTAAAAATCTCCAACCACATTTAACTTCCACATATAAGTGAGAACACATGGTATTTCTTTTGGGGGGACTGGGTTAGATTACTTAAGATAATGTTCTCCAGTACCATCCATTTTGCTGCAAATGACAATATTTCTTTCTTTATTGATGAGTAATATTCCATTGTGTATATGTACAACAATTTTTCAATATACTCCTCTGTGGATGGACTTCTTCGTTGATTCCACATCCTTGTGATTGAAAGAGTGCTGCACTACATATGGAAGTGCAGGTGCCCATATGTTATGATGATTTATGTTTCTTCGGGTATATTCCCAGAAGTGATATTATATGGCAATTATATGGCAATTATATTATATGGCAATTCTATTTTAGTTTTCCAAGATACCTCAATATTGTGTTCCAAAGTGCCTGGGTTCCTTTTTCTCTGCATCTTCACCAGCATTTGTTCTTATTTGTTTTGTTAATTTCAACCATTCTTACTGGAGTGGGCTGGAATCTCAGTATTGTTTGGATTTGCCTTTCTCTAATGACTAGGGATATTGATTTTTTTTTCATGTGTTTCTTGGTCATTCATGCTTCCTTGTTTGAGAACTGTCTGTTGAACTCCATTGCCCATTTATTGGATTATTTATTGCCTTTGTGTTTGCTTTTTAATATTTTTCTATATTCTAGAAATTAATGCTTTGTCAGATGTGTAGGATACAAATATCTTTTCTCCTTTACTCTGGATTATTTCCTTTGATGTGCAGAAGTTTTTAGCTTCACATAATCCCATTAGTCAATTCTTGTTGCAATTTCCTGGACAATTGGATTTTTACTAAGAAAATATTTGCCTATGGCTATGTGTTGGAGATTATTCCCTATCTTTTCTTATAGTAGCTTTAAGTTTTCTGGTTTCAAGTTGATTCTCATACAGATTGAGAGATAAGGTCCATTCTCAGTTTTCTGCAGATGAATAACCAGTTTTCCCAGCACCTTTGGTTGAAAAGGGGATATTTTCTCCGTTAAATGTTCTTAGCCCCTTTGTCAAAAATCAGTTGTGTAGGTGTATCTCTGAATTTTCAATTCTGTTCCATTGATCTTCCAAACTATTTTTGTGCCACTACCAGCTTTTTTAACTACTTTCATTCTGTAGTATAATTTGAATTCAGGTATTGTCATCCTTCCTGCACAGTTTTTGCTGTTAAGGATTGTTTTGGCTATGTGCAGTCTTTTGTGCTCCATATGAATTTTGGGATATTTTTTTTCTATCTCTGCAAAGTCTGTCATTGGTATTTTGGTGGGAAATGCATTAAGTGTGTAAGTTGCTTTTAGTTGTTGTTTTGTTGTTGTTAGGTGTCATAGTATAGTCATTTTCACAATATTAATATCTATAAGCAAGTGAGGTTTTTCTATCTTCTACTATCTTCTGCTATTTCTTTCTTTAATGTTTTGAAGTAAGTTTTTATTTTCTTTACAGAGGTCTTTAGGGTCCTTGGTTAAGTTGTCTCAATGTAGGCTTTTTCTAGGATGCACTTCAGTAATATTCTGGATTATTCCTATTACCAATGCCAAAGCCATTTCCTCATATTGGGAGGCTTCATAAATCTAAAATCATTAGGGAAAGGTAGCAGACTGGACACACAGAGAAGAGTTGCCGTTTGAATCCAACTGTAATTAACTAGTAGAATTTTTTCTTTCTTAGGGGTAATCAGACTTTGGTCAGTTAAGGTTTTCAACTTATTAGCTGAGACTCACCCACATTACGAAGGGTAAATTGTTTTATGCAAATCCACTGATTTTGATGTTATTCTCATCACAAAAATTTCTCCGTAGAAATATCCAGAATGATGCTTGATGAAGCATCTGTTCAGAAGCTTCTAGGATACTTTAACATGAAATTAAGCAGCACAATTATTCCTAATTTTACAGTTTGTAATGCCCTATTTGATATCTGGCATTTAATTGCTATTTGATTTTAAACTGTTTCAAATTGATGTCTTTGAATATCCTTAATTGTCACAAGCCTATATGAAGAACTCTACAGAATCATCTTCCAATAACTGTGCAGAGCCACAGGCACATTCCATACATTGTGAATCCTACTGACTGCCTCAACTGAACTAATGAATACTTTCTACTTCTACCTAATTTTATGCCAGCCAATGTTTTTAAAGCCCCACATGGAGAAATTATGAAATATTTTTTATCACTTGCTATTTTTGTGATTAGTTTAGCTCTTTACTTACACAATTTGGCTGCATTCCATCTACATGATTAAGTAAACTGGACACAGAAATTCTTACCAACTCCATTCATTTTCTGTCAATTTAACAATGATTTTTTTTACAAGTCCAGATGGAGTGTGTATTTTAGTTGTTTTATTCTTTTCTTTTTAAATATTAGTCATAATTATCCACTAAATTTAAGTACCTAAAAGCACACATAAAACAATAAAGAAGTTTTCATTTGTAGCCACACCATTTGTTAGCTACTATAGAAACAAGCAATTATACTATTTAATTTTATAAGAAATCAACCAAAAACAGATTCAAATAGGATAGCCCTGAGTTGTAAAACTGTGCATACACTGAATAGATAATTCTATTTGCATAATTTGTATTCACATAAATTCTTGTTTATAAGACAGCAGAACAATATCTTGATGATTCCAGGTTCCTAAAGTATTATACCAGATAGATCTGCATATGTATGCACTGTACACAAATAGCATGTCTGTACTTTTTATTGTTTTAAAATTTCATACTCTCAAAGGACATTGACGTATCTCTAGATAAAACCTGTCAAAATCTACAAGCAAATGTAATCAAATCATTCTAGGCAAAAGTGATGCCAATTTCACTTAAACCTTATCTGTCCTTTTCTAACCCCCCAAAAAGGACCTCAATTTTGCTTGACTGAGAAAATCATACATAAATGGAGAACTATTTCAGGATTTCAGGTATAATGCTTGCAAATAGATAGTGATGTTTGACATGATACAGAATTTTTGCATGATGTGACTGCACCTATGTAAAGTTCAACTAATCTGTTGTATTATCTTTCATTATCTCAGGAATGTATTATCCTCCATTGCCTGAGATCTTTCATGAGCAGACATTAACAAAGGAAAACAAGCTAAAAGCTTAAGAAATGGTGTTTGGCATGTTTTCTCTGATTCTGTGCATGGATAATAAGCATATATCAGATGCAATAAACATCAAATCCTGCTATAGGTATGTATATGTATGTTTCAAAGGAAAATATACCTCCTTTACTTTCCTATTATACAAATTCAATTTCCCCATGCTGTATTACAGAAAATAAGTTCTTGAAGGAGCAGATTTGAAAAAAATATTCATTGAAGTAGCTACTTCTTTCAATGATTGTATTTAATATTCACGGTAGTACTGTGCAGAAAGTGCTGACATGAAATAAATTTGATGAGTTGAAAAGGAAGACAAAACAGTAAAAAATGTAGAGAACAAATGTTCAAAGACAGAGATTGCTTCATTATTTTTGTGTAGCAAAATGATGCAGACATTGTACAGACCTGTCTTTGCTTTTCTAACATATTTTAAGAGAGAGAAGTATGTTTACCCATACTTTATTGGCCTTATAGCACGGCAGACATTTTCAAAAAAGGAAATAGGCCCATCAACATCCTAAAAGTGCTGCATATGTTATGATCTTCCTTGTTTGCCTTGTTGTTTGTGTGCTGATGAGTTGGGTCTGACTCCTAAAGACCCTATGTACAACATAAGGAAACACTACTTGACAGTGTGCCAAGCACACAAACTTTTTATATTTGATCCCAATGTTGCAGTCACTATGTGTATTCTTATTTGGAGCTATGCCACACCAGCAAAAGGAGGTCCCAGGGCTTTACTACATTCCAGTCATTAAGGTCAATTCCGCCTTAAGGAGGTAAATCTTCTCCAGTCATTTCTTGATGACTTCCAGCCTGGGAGAATCATTTTCCAGCAATATATTCAACAATATTTCTCTGCTATTCATTCAGTTTTCAATGGCTACTTGTTTCAGAAGTCCTTCTCCCTAGTCTTAGTCTGGAAGCTCAGCTGAAACCTATCGGTCATGGCTGGCCCTGCTGGTATCTGAAATACAGATGGCATAGCTTTCAGCATCACAGCAACATATAAGCACCCATAACATGACAAGCTGACAGACACATAGAAGTTGCTTGCCTAATAAATAATTTAAAATTTATATTTTTCATTTAGTTTTTGTATTAGTTTTTTCTTAGTTCATTTACAACTTGACGGGCTTGTTTATGACATTTACACACTTCCATATCATTTGAGATTGCTCATAATCACCTCTCCCATTACCCTCTCATGAATCCCTCTCACCTCTACTGATCCACTTCCTTCCCACTAAGGGTCCCATTCCCGTTTTTATGGTGTGTGTGTGTGTGTGTATGTGTCTCCAGATTTGGCCTTTGAGAGTTAAATATAATATTTCTCTTCCTTTCTTTCAATATCCTTTCTTATTGTACCCCCCGCATTCTCTTTTGTGCTTTAACTTCCCCTGCATAGTCCTTCATTTTCTGAGTGTGTGTGTATGTATATATATACACATATATATACATATATATGCTTATATACATATATGTGTATATATATATGTGTGTGTGTATATATACACACACAGAGATCAGAAATAATTAAACCTCAAAAATTATCCAATCAAAATGAATTGAAATGACAGTTCTCAAAAGAAGAAATGTAAATGGCCGCCAATCATATGAAAAAAATGTTCAACATCCTTAGCCATCAGGGAAATGCAAATAAAAATAATATTTATATACCATCCCACCCCAGTCAAAATAGCTGGAATCAACAGAATAAACAAATGCTGGAGAGGATGTAGGGAGAAAGAAATACCTATACACTGCTAGTGGGAATGTAAGTTGTTGTAGCCACTGTGGAAATCAGGATGGAGCTTCCTCAGAGACCTAAAAGTAGAACTGCCATATGACGAGTTATACCATTCCTGTGTGTATATCCAAAGGAATAAGCCACGATATCATAGAGATGTCTACTCATCCATGTTTATTGTGTCACTATTCACAAAACCCATTATATGGAATCTACCTAGATGTCCATCAACAGATGAATGGATAAAGAAAATGTAGCATATGTAAACCATGGAATTTTACTCAGTCATTAAGAGGGATGAAATTGTGGCATTTGCAGGAAAATGGATGGAGCTAGAGATCATCATCTTAGGTGAAATAAGCCAGATTCAGAAAGACAAACATCATGTTTTTTCTTATATGTGGATGCTAGATTTCAATACATATTTAATAATTTAATATATATGGGATGAAAATTTACATTTTAAAAGTAATCAATTCATAAGTTTTTTTGGTTTCCTCAATGATTTGGTGTGTATATTTTTGACATTTTAAAAAATCAGTCATGCTGGGTGTGGTGGTGCATGCCTGTAATCCCAGTGACTCAGGAGGCAGAGGTAGGAGGATTGCAAGTTCAAGACCAGCAGTAATCTGCATAATTTAGAGAGACTCTGTCTCAAAAAGTAAAAAAAATAAAAAATGTTCTTGGAGTGCAGCTTAGTGGTACAGCACTTGCAAAGCATGTAAGCACAAGGCCCTGGTTTCAACCCCGAGTACCACAAAAAAAACAAAATCAGTCATAATATTTAACATAATGTTGCTCATATGAATATTAAACAATATGTATCATATTATATATTAACATTTGAATAGATTATTCTAAGTTATTATTACTTCTGTTTTAAAGAGAAATATACAAATAAAATCATAAGTAAAACAAAATAGGAAATCCAAGAGGAGTTTAACATTTGAAATGATTCCATTAAATAGTATATTCAATAGGATTTTACTTCAGAGAATTTATTAGCATATTTGTTTATGTGAAATTTACCAATGATTGTATCATCATGGTTAATGAGATGATGATTTTGGATTTTTCCCCCAAACCAAGTGTCTGCTATTTGTTCCTGATTAAAGCCATAAACAATACTCTGTTTAAGACAGTACTTCTAGCAATGGTCATAAATTCTTCTTCCATTTAAACAATATTGTTATTAGGTGTTTTCCAGTCAGTGTCCAAATTATAGAGACTCTATGTACAACAGATGAAACACCATTGTCGGTGCTTCTCTGTTATTCATAGAGTTTTCCATGGCTGATTGTTTATTGGGAGTAGGTTGCTGGGTCCTTCTCCCAAGCTTACAGTACCTGGTCCCAGAAGGTCTCTCATGCAAGTACTAGCCAGGTCCCGCCCTGCCTAGCTTCTGACATCTGATGATATCCAACACCACAGTGGTATGGCTGCAGGCTTCAAGAACACAGATAAAATATATGGTGACAAGAAGTACATTTTATAACACTTCAGAAAGCATATTCACAATGAAAAAATAAATAAATATGATATGAGCAGAAACACAGAAATAATGTGGGATCAAACAAAGGACCTATTCAGTTCCAATATAATAAGCAGTCATAAGCCTCAGGGAATTTGACTCCTGCAGGGTAATAGAGTTGACACAGATGGTGAATGACCACAGTATGTTTCAATCAATGAACCAAGAAGCTAAAGAAGACCTAGAAGGAAAGATATATAAGTACAGACATAAGTGGACCTACGTATAAAGTTGTATCTTTAAGTTGGTAGAAATAAAAAACCTAACAATTTGACAACCATCTAAGTTGCCATAGATCTATAGCTATATTTTCAATGGACATGTTCAATATTATCTTAAACTAAAAACTCTTGTCGCAACATTACCAATAACAAAATAAAGAACTGAAAGAAGGAATAAAGGATATGAAAGAAAGAAAAAGAAATAACAAAGCAAAAAGAACTGATTTTGCCCTTGCACTTTGGACTCAGTAGTGCAAGCACAAAATAATAAAACATAGAAAAAAATAAAATCACAATAACAAAACTTTCCACTACAGATAAGCACACAATGTCTATGGCTACTCTCTGCTCCAGACAGCCTTTTGTATAGCATTTTTATAATCAATTGTCTTCCAAGATATAGAATGTATTCTCGTTTGTACTGAATTCTTTGCCAATTGTTAAATTTCATGATTTGTATCATGTAATGCTAGCAATTTAAAAGGCAGACATTTGTAATGCCCTTATAATATTTGGATTGGAAAAAACTGACAAAAACCTGCTAATAATCATGTAATTTTTGTGTCATGAGCAAAACTTTCTTAGTCTTTGACAGATATTTTGTCAGTATACCTGAACTTGTGGAAGGCTAATTCATTGCACTAATATTAAGACACACAACAACATGGTGGTGAGTGTTCTGGGTTTTATTTTTGCCATTTTTATCCAAGACATAGTGTTGGAAAGCTTGCAAGTGAGTTCTATCTGTATCAATAGGCATGGACGTAACAAAGACACAAACTAACAAACAAAAACAAAACAAAGCAAGAAGTTATTCACTCTAGCCCAAGACCAACAACAAGGCAGTCTAACAAACATAAAATACTTACACAATAACTACTCTACTCCAGCCAAACAATATAAAAGCATTATGGCCCTACTCTGATTTGTGCAAGTGAAGACTGAGTAAGCAGTCCATACACCTTCACACAATATAGTGAGGACCCCCAATTTACTTCCAGAGTGGTGGTAGTGAAGGCCAGGTAGGAAATTAAGACTTTAACTATTACCATGCAATAACCAGGATCTCTTCCTTCCACTTACAATATAGACCACATGAGGACTAGAGATCCATGCAACTCATAGTGAGAAGGTATTTGCCCGTTGCCTTCCTAAAAGGGGAGATTTCAGAAGACTCCTGGCAAAGGGTAGTAAGTTTCATCACCACCTCCCAATTATTGCATGCCCTTTCTCAGAATATTACCTTTGAACCACATGTTGGCAGGGTTGGAATCCCATCCCTTCCCAGAAGTAGTAGTAGTCTTCTTCTAGATAGCAATTCATGCTTCTTGGAGACTATCATGTATACACCCATCTATTAAGGAAAAGACATACCCCCTCTTCTATGCTAGAGCAATGTCAGGAAAAGCCATGTAAAATGGAAAGCTTCAAAAATATATAGAGTTTTATAAAATAATACCAACTTTTCAATTAAAAAGAATGACTCATTGGCTAAGAGTATAGGTGAGTGTTAGCTGAGTGATTATTTGCCTAGAACATGTGAAGCCCTGGCTTCAGCTCCTAGCACTGAAAAAATAAGTCAATCATTAAACCAAGAACCAGGGAGATTTCAACCTTAATGTAAGAAGACAATAAATATGTGACAAAACTGAGGTGATAGAGACATTAAAATTATAAAATTTTGTTCAAGTAACCCATAAGAAGTTAGGGAAAATAAAGCAAAGAAACAGAAAACAGAGAGAAGAAACAGAAAACAATAAAATGCCAAACAGAAGCCCAAATATATCCATATTTTATAAAATGTAAATCATCTCAGTACCTTGAAAGAAAGACAAAGGTGGAGTAGATTAAAAGGCATCACCCAATTATATATGCTTTCTTTAAGAAAATCACTTCAAGTATAATGATGTAGATAAAAGGAAAAAATGTATCATGCAAATATTATACCATAAGTGACAATGTTAGTATGAGGTAAAATAGACTTCAAAATTAAAAATCACACAGTTGGAGACACATTGTATAATGATGAAAATTGTTTGAGGAACTGATGAAGGATTAATTTCTTCTGAAATTATTGAGAAAACACTAACCAATGAATTTTATTACAGAAAAAGTTACCATTTGTGTTTAGATGCTCATCTATCCCATTTGAGCTCTAACAAGTTCACTCTCAAAAACACTACTTAAAAATGCCTAAGTAGTCCTATGTTGACCAAGAAATAGGATTCTATGTTAGCAAAGCATCAAACGTCTTTTCCAATCTTTATTACCCTATTCTCATCAGAAAGTCTCATCTCATTTAACCTAATTCCTATTTTGTGCCTTTGTGGTTTCTGAGTCATTGCTCTGCTGTTCTTACTCACAGCTTTGCTACAACTTACGTTCCTGTAGCACTCTGTTGTCTTGACTAACTGCTCACCTTTCATGGCTTATCAAAAGTATTACTTCCTAAAGGACACCTTTTGTAAAGCCTGTGAAACGAATTAACTTTCTTCCTTTTATTCTACATTAATATTCTCAGTTGTTTGTCACAAGCATTTTCATACCATTCAGTAGGTCAACTAACTTCCTAACACTTCAACAGGATAATATGTGTTTGTCATGCAAAACATTGTGTTTTATTCATATTTGTATTTAAAATCCCTACTAGAGTTCCTGCTACAACTAGAAGTTCAGTAACTTTTGAATGAACGAATAAATAAATGCACAAATTGCCTTAGGCTTCTGAGTACATGAAATAAGTTTTGAGCTTTATCTCTTTCCAATGAACAAGATGGTAAATTTTGTGAGGAGCATCTTCAGTCATCTCTTACCCCTTAATCCTCACTGTCACCCCTAAACTGAGAAGTTATGAACTTAAAAATGTGGCTCATTTTTCCTGAAAGAAGATTGACTTGTAAGAATCATATAAGTTTTGCAAAACTGTAAGTGAACATCTTAGATAATTTAACAGATTTATTCTTCAAGTTTCTTTCAGGTGCTACCTTCAACAAATGGTACTCAAAATAATGCTCCAAATAAACTGTATAGTTCACTTTTGATTAATTTCTAATCTTCTTTCAAGTATGTATGTATGAATTTGTTGTATTGGTTCAGTCATTCTGCAACACGGACACCAAGATAGGAGAGGACAGTAAGGAAGTTAAGGTGAGGAGTGAGGTATAGGCAAGGAAAGCCATATACATCAATGAGGGGCCCCTGCTTGTGAAAGGGTAGGGGGACTTCTACTGCATGGACAGCCGGTCTCTGTATATTTCTGAGTTTTAGTTGGTCTAATGAGGAGTTCTCAAGCCAAAGGTTCCTATTAGAGGAGTCCTAAATCCCACACCACACATCATAAGTGGCAGAGGAAAATCTGATCTTGGACAAACATGGTGGTGGAATCTCATGGGTGGCAGCTGGAGCTGTGAATCAACCATGCTCTCTGCAGCAGTGGATCTGAACAGCATACTTCATGGCTATTACACTTGATTCTGAGAAGAATGTACATAATTATGGCTTTCAGGATAATTAATCTTGACAATTATTACATTTTACCCTCCAGGAAAATAAAGATCTTTTTAATCACAGATACTAAACATCCATGATCAAGCATAATGGGAAAAATATTATATTTAAAGAACATGGAACCATAATTTTCCTGTAATATCCACCACTACGTTTTCTTTCTTTTCAGAAAGGCACTTACGCACACTGGGCAGGTGCCTTACTGCTAAGCTAAAACTCCAGTTCCTTTCTCAAATTTTTTATCTTGAGACAGGTTATTGCTCAGTTGCTCAGGCTGCCTCTGACCCCAAACTTTTGGATCCTTCTGCTTCATCCTTCATAGTCCTTGGGATTACTGGTGTGCATTACAGTACCCAGCTTACCACCACTTTCAACAATTTATGATGTACAGCTGTATGTGTGAAATAATACTGAGTATATTTTAAAGGATTTGGAATAATCTGTTAATATTATTTGTTCTTATCATATTTCTATTAAATTTCTTCAAATAAAATGTAATTAATTGCTCACTCAAATTATCATAAATTCTTAATTTAATTGTTTATATATTTTACATATGAAAAAGTTTGTCATTACTTTGACATAAATGAACCCCATAATATAGTTCTGTACATGGGAGCTATGTACAGTATTAGGAAGCACTGTGACAGGGCTAAAATAAACAGGGATTAAAGCTTTGATTCAGGTTTGGATAAGATGCCTGGTGCTATTCATAAGTAATTGAGTATCTTTCAGTGTTGTATTAGCTGAGAAATATGAAATAATCATGCAAACTTTATAAAGCTTTTGAGGATCATTTGAGATAAATTTTGTAAAGACTTTAATACAGGATTACCAATACAGTACACACTCAAAAGAAAGTTTTTACTTGAAGCCCTGCTAAGCTAATATTTATATAATTAAGGTATCTCAAAAATAAAATTAGCCCACAGGTTAATGTAATAAGTATGTCCAACCTATTTTCATAATTGTTGGGTGAGAAGAATTAGAGGCCTAATTTTACATATGAGAATTACATGTGAAAATGAATATAAAATAAAGTATCTATTCATGTACATCTGTATGTATGTATCATTTACATCTATAGTATCTAACAAGCATACAGCAAATATTAGCTATTGTTCTCATTATTTTCCTCCTCATGATAACTCTCATCTTTCTCTTCTTTTTTCATCATCATGGACATCATCAAATTCCATGAAGGGTAATTTTGTATCATTTAGTGAAACACGTAGTAAATAGTTCATATTTATTGCATGTTGTTGTTAGGTGCCATCCAGTTGGTACCCGACTCATAGCGACCTTATGTACAACAAGAGAAACACTATTGTCAGTGCTTCTCTACTATTCATAGGGTTTTTGATGGCTGATTGTTTTGGGGACTAGGTTTCTGGGTCATTCTCCCAACCCTACAGCAACTGATGCTCCCAGAGGGTTTCCCATCTAAGTGCTAACCAGTCCTGACCTGCTTAGCTTCCGAGATCTGATTGGATGGAAAGCCACAGTGGTATGGCTATAGGCATTTATTGCATAGAGGATACTAAGTCCGAAAACAAACACTACTTTTTAGGAGTCATGAAGAATGAGTAACCATTTGAAAAAAAGAGTATAAGAAAGTTAAACAGAATGCAAGACCTTTCCACTTATTTTTTTCTTTTTTCTGCATTTTATTATGCATAATGAATAATATAAATAAGATCATATGATCCAAGTTTAAAATAAAAAGTAGAAGATGGAAGCTCAAGATTGTCCGGAGTAAAGTCTTGATACATTGCAATCATTGCTGGTTGAGTTTAAAAATAACTACTTTATTTTACAGTGGTTAGAGCATGAGAGAAAATGCTTTGAGTTTAAACAGCATGGAGAAAATGAAGTAAGAAATTATTTATTTGATGTATTTTCAAATACTAAAAGTAATTAAATTCACATGAACACAACAGAGCTCCCTGATATTCATTAAAATCGTAGTCCCATATTATATGTTTGATATAATTACTGTCTATTTTAATGTGTTATATCACAGTAGGCCAGTTTGCATGTAGGAAGATATGTAACATGAATTTATATTCAAAATGTCTCCTTTATTTTTATCTCAATCACCACTTTGAGATGGTGACAGGAAGAAGAGAAGAGGAAAATGACAGTTTCCTTGCATGTCCTGAGTAGAGCTAGCAATTAAATAGATTATTTGGAGTACTTGTTGCTTTCTTTTTATTCCTGATTTTGTCTTTAATAACATATATTATGCTGTATTTTGCTTTATTCTTTCCACATTTTGAATTAAAAGCACTTGTGGAGATGTACTTAAGAAAAAATTTATCCTAGAATTGTAGTGCACACTTATTCAGTATAGTTTGTTTTATATTTATGTATTTATTTGTTTCAGTTCTTTCTTCAACTATACTGGTGGAGGATTTACCTGGGGAATCTAGGCAAAATACAGATTCTGATTCTGTAGGTCTGAAGTTGAGATAACTGTTATGCATGGCTAACAAGCTCTCCAATGACACTGATTTTGTTCCTCCAGGAACTATACTTTGATGAGTAAAGTCCTAAAAATACCCACTAAATAGAATCAGAACATGCAAAGTTTAGTCTTAGCTTTTATTACTCAGTTGATGACATAAAGGTAACCACTTTTCCTACATGCTGAATCCTTCTAGTTTTAAAGAGAAGATATTTGAGTTACCATACTGTGATTTTACTTGTTTACTTATATATGCATATTTTAATTAATGCATATGCATATTTTAATATGGAAGTAAAGTCATAAATTTCTTAAATTCACACATGCAGTGGCAAGTCCTTGTTATTGACTCTAAGCTTTTTGCTGGTGATTTGAAATTTCTCTTCACTTTTCTCTACTAGCAACAGAACCTGAACCCACTTATACAGAGCATCCCAGCTGAAAATAAGAGAAATCATGCCAAGCTATTTTATAAGATACGTGGAGAAATTTTGTAAATTGGACTGCCTTTACTTAAATAGATTTTATATTTTTCATACAGTACCAATAGTTTGCTATTTTATTCATTTCCAGTATTTATTACCTTTTTTTCCCACAGCCCATTTTCCTACTTTTAAACAACTTTTGACCAAGTGATAGCAGAACCTTTAAGCAAAGCAATTTTGCACAGCAGTCTTATGTTTGCCAGCTGTGATTTCATTTATATTGAATCACTATAATTCTTAAAACAATTTATGAAGTTGTTTTGCAAACCTAATTTAACTCTATATTTTTAGCTGGATGTGGTTGGTATGTTGTTGTTGTTGTTAGGTGCCATTGAGTCCGTATCCGACTCATAGCGCTCCTCAAAGGGTTTTCAATAGCTGACTGCTTCGGGATTGCCTTGGGAGTGGATTGCCAGGCCCTTCTCCCATTTTTGTGGTGCTGGGAATTGAACTTGGGACCTCAGAGACTGTAGCGCAGTGCTCTACCAACTGAGCTAAATATCAGCCCTGACGGGTGTGGTATAGCATGCCTCTAATACCAGCAACTCTGGAGGCATTGGTAGGAAGATCACAAATTCAAGGCCAGAGGCCGCCTGCATTACTTAGGAGATCCTATCTCAAGATAGAAAATAAAAAAGAGGTTGGGGGTACAGGTCAGTAGTTGTTGTTAGGTGCCTTCGAATTGCCATCCGACTCATAGCTACTCTCACGGGGTTTTCAATGGCTGTTTTGGGATTGCCTTGGGAGTGGATTGCCACGTCCTTCTCTAATTTTTGAGGTGCTGGGAATCAAACTCAGGACCTCAGAGACTCCAGAGCAATGATCTACCAACTGAGCTAAATCCCAGCCCCAAAGCTACGTGGTAGAGCTCAGTGGTACAGCACTTGAAAACTAGGTGAGAGACCCTATATTTGCTCCTTGCTCCTCATCCTGTATGTGTGCATATGTGTGTGTGTGTGTGTGTGTGTGTGTGTGTGTGTGTATAAAATATATGAATTAAAGGTATACATAAGGTATATAGGGCTGGGATTTGGCTCAGTTGGTAGAGCGCTGCGCTGCAGTCTCTGAGGTCCCGAGTTCAATTCCCAGCTCCGCACAAATGGGAGAAGGACCTGGCAATCCACTCCCAAGGCAATCCCGAACAGTCAGCCATTGAAAACCCTATGAGGGTCGCTATGAGTCCGATACCGACTCGATGGCACCTAACAACAACAACAACATAAGGTATATATAAGCCATATCTGTTTTTTGCTACTTATTTTTCTAACTGAAGTTGGGCTTATAGATGTAAACTTATTGGCATGCCTTCATTGACTTGTAGAAACATCCTTTTACAAACAAATTTATATAGAAATATGAATATGCTTACTTGCAAGGGTAATGCATATTTCACTCATTGCCTCTCAGCCCCCACGACAGTGTTTGGTCATGGATGAACAGGTGCACTTGGGCATAGGATCAAACCTACCTCTAAAATGCAAGTGACCGGTGTACTTCTACAGATTTAGTACAACTGGTGGCATTTTATTGACTCCAGATGGTTACTAACTACACAATAAAAAGCTTCTGGTTCACTGATCTCATTCTTAAATAACATTAAATGATTTTTTTCTTTGATGTCTGGGAGGGCCAATTCATGCTCAAAGATGGCAAAGTAAATTAGAGCCCAAATGGCAGCTTTTCAGTCCAGATCTCTGTGGTGCTCTTGAACCTGACAAAGATCTCAAGCCTCATTTTGAGCCTTGGACTTATTTTGATATTTTAAAAATCTAAAGAAATGAGCCATTTTCAAACTTAATCATTTTTCCCTGAGGTCTTTCCAGATTTATAAATATGTACTTCCTAAAGCCCAATTGAAAATATTAAAGGAGACCCACAATCAAAGCATATTGAAATTATTTCATCTTTGTTGTTTTTATTGTAAGGTGTTGTTGAGTTTGGTCTGTCCCATAGTGACCCAATGTACAACAGAACTGAAATACTACCTGGCTCTGAGACACTGTGCCATGCCCAGAACTATGTCAGTGCTTCTCTACTATTTATAGGGTTTTCAGTGTTGATTGTTTCTGGATTGTTTTGGGAGTAGGGTGCAAGGTCCTTCTCCCAAGACTACAGCACTCAGTATTCCCACTTGGTCCCCCATCCAAGGACCAACCAGGCCCAACCCTGCTTAGCTTCTGAGATCTGATGAGATCAAACACACTCATAACTCCCCGGGCCGAGAAGATGCCTCATAAAAGATAACAAATGTGTTTTAATGTCAATTATTGTTGTTGTTAGGTGCCATTGAGTCAGTATCCAACTCATAGCAACCCTCATAGGGTTTTCAATGGCGGACTGCTTCGGGATTGCCTTGGGAGTGGATTGCCAGGCCCTTCTCCCATTTTTGTGGTGCTGAGAATTGAACTCGGGACCTCAGAGACTGCAGCGCAGCGCTCTACCAACTGAGCTAAATCCCAGCCGAGTGTCAATTATAGCTACTATGTTTTGTTACCTGATTCGGGGGACAGAAATATATACATATATGTAAATACAAGTTTTATTCTGCAGTGTTCTACAATCATGATGAGTCCACATAAATAAATATAGACAAGGAGAAATATGATTGTAACTACAAGCCTCATCTGTCTCTGGTGTTATTCCTAGAAACAAACTTGGTACATTCTGGAGCAAGTTAATAATGTAAAATGTTCACAGCATTTGGAAATATATGATCTATTTTCTACTTCGTATTTGCCAGTGTGCAATCCAATAAGAACTTCCTTGCTTCATTCACTTCTCCTTTGTGTGGCAATGTCTTCATCTGTAAAAGTGAAGAATGTGGTACAATGATCTCTAAACTCTTGTAGGTTCTAAAATTCCATAAGAGATATTCAAGCATTTGAGGGGAATTGGGAGCATTTTTACTCCTCCCAACTGCACATCAAATCTCCAATCTGTTTATTATTTCTTTTTTAACTTTGTAACATTTTATCATTAACTGAGATAAATTTATTTATTCTATGTATTTCTCAGTCATTAGTTTTAAGCTTTATGACAACAGGTCTTTGATTCACTGTGATATCTTGAAAGATTTTAACAGTGTTTGGCATGTAGTCTGTTTAATAAACAATTAATGAATGACAGAGTGAATCAGTAAACATTTTTTCATTATATGAATAATATATATATATATATATATATATATATATATGAAAACAAACAGCATTATTCTCTTTTATACTGAACACTTTTTTTCAAATGCAAAAAAGAAAAGCATAGTATTGTATCACTTGAATCATACCTAGTTAAAAAGAATAAATACTTTAGAGTCCAAAGGGCTAAAAGATAGTTCAGTGTGCATCAGCCAAGGCGCTATGTCCTTTTCAGTACCAGGATATCTACCTTCCACATATATGCTGTCAAAGATGTTAAGAGAGAAAATTGCAAGTTTAATTTATAATAAACCCTTATTTTCAAAATAATACAATGATGGAGATAATTTTCTTCATCTTTCTGGAAATAGACTATATTATTTTATCAGTAAACATCATAAAATGATAGTTATAATTTTACAGAATAAAATACTTAATAATGAAATAGATTTAAAAGACTAGAAATGCTGTAAGACATCAAAATAGATTTTTAAATGATAAAATATTCATATAATCTAATGATTTTTACAGGTTACAGTCTATGTTAAAGAACAAAGGTTGGAAATCATTGAAGAA